>CM057165.1:574092-653412 GCA_029962745.1 Echinometra lucunter
AGAGAAGGAGAGAGAGAAAGTGAGAGAAGGTTGAGGAAGAGGAGAGAGAGAAGGAAAGGGAGAGAGAGAAAGTGAGAGAAGGTCGAGGAAGAGGAGGAGGAGAGAGAGAGAGAAGGTGAGAGAAATGTGATCATGAGGGAGGGGCTGGAGAGGGAAACGGTGGAGAAAGAAAACACAGGGAAAGAGCGATGGGAGAAGTGAGGTCACGAGAGGTAGGAATGCATGGAGAGAGAGAGAGAGAGAGAGTGGGAGAGAGGTAAGGAAATTTGGGGGGAGGGAGGTGGGTGGGAGAAGGGAGAAAAAAGGAGTGGAGCGGAGGGTCATAATCGGGGACATCGTCCACTTTAGAAGGGCCAGGAATACCGGCACATTACTGGATCAAAATTATCTTGAAGTAAGTAGTGGCGTATCCTGACCGTAGCCTCAGGAAGCCTCAGAAGGAGTGTAACTTTGATACATGCTTTTGATCATTCGCTAAGCGAGAAAAACAATATAGTTGGCAGTTCTTTTTTTCCCCCATGGGGGAAATGAAGAAGAAATTAAAGGAAGACTGAAGGGGGCATCCTCTTTTCCCCGTGATAAAATAAATATTATTTCAATCCCTCGTGTTTTGATGTCATCTGCAATTCTGCATGCCACAAGAAAAATGGATGCATAGGCGGCGATCCCGGGAGACGGGGGGGGGGGGGGGGGGGGGGGTGGCGTGTCCCCTCTCGATTTTTGCTGGGGGTCTCCCCCCTCGATTTTTAAATCTTTATATTTTATTTTTCTATTCTGAGTCAGGTGACCAAAATTAGGCCAACCACTTAAATATTTTATAGGCCTATAGAATGCATTTTGATTGCAAAATGAGGCTTCTGTCATTATTTTTGCGATTTTTTTTTACCTCGTTGGGGGGGGGGGGGGTGGCGTGTCCCCTCTCGATTTTTGCTGGGGGATCTCCCCCCTCGATTTTTAAATCTTTATATTTTATTTTTCTATTCTGAGTCAGGTGACCAAAATTAGGCCAACCACTTAAATATTTTATAGGCCTATAGAATGCATTTTGATTGCAAAATGAGGCTTCTGTCATTATTTTTGCGATTTTTTTTTACCTCGCTGGGGGGGGGGGGGGGGGGTGGCTTGTCCCCTCTCGATTTTTGCTGGGGGATCTCCCCCCTCGATTTTTAAATCTTTATATTTTATTTTTCTATTCTGAGTCAGGTGACCAAAATTAGGCCAACCACTTAAATATTTTATAGGCCTAGAATGCATTTTGATTGCAAAATGAGGCTTCTGTCATTATTTTTGCGATTTTTTTTTACCTCGCTCACTTCGCTCGCTCGCATAATAACGATCATCCTCTTTCCATTTCTCAAAACAGATTTTAGGCGGTGGCCTTCGGTGTTTCCATCCCCCACACTCTCAAAACAGTTGGTTAAAAGTCATTAGGTTGGTTAAAATACGAACCTACCAACAGTTGGTTAAACAAAACTCCATATGTTTTATATACAAAATTTGTTAACCAATATAGTTGGTAGGTTTATTGTTTTAACTAACCTAATGATTTTTAACCAACGTTCTGAGAGATTGTTTTATGAAATCGCCGCCACTGAATGGATGACATCGAACCCTCTTTAAAAATGATATTATATTTTATTCATTGATTTATTTGTCACGAATGTAGAGTGACCTGTTCAGCATAAAAACAAAACAAATAATAACGTAACTAATAACAGTATGAAGCAGAAATAATTATTTCGGGGATAATGACAAGATACTCAGGGCTCTCTTTGGTTCAAAAAGATGCAATAATGGAAAATAATCAAAAATATATATAAGGATTTAAATAAAAACGAATTAATGAACAAGTATAAAGCGAAGCATTACAGTCATTGTGGAGGATAACAAAACAGCAAATGAAATCTGATATAAATATATAAAGTTACTTATCATACGAACTTAGATAAACCAAAGAGAGAGAGGGAGAGAGAAAAAAAACTACCAAAAAATGAAAGTTAGTCTTTATCAAGAGAGAGGAGAGAGAGATAGATAGATAGATAGAGATATATATATATAGAGAGAGAGAGAGAGAGGGGAGAGAGAGAGAGAGAGAGAGAGAGAGAGAGAGAGAGAGAGAGAGAGAGAGAGAGAGAGAGATGTAATTACTAGTATTCAGAGAAAGGAGTGAACCAAATAATCGACGTATACTCACTATGAACATGACGGACAAAGAAAGCGAACAAAATAAACAACCCCTCATTCTACCCTTCACAATGGTTCTGGTGTCAAAAGAACATCCCTTCACTGCTATTATCTAAAATATGTGGAACAGGTGTAACATGCATATTCACCTGGAACTACGGATTAAACATAATAGCAGTGAAGGGATGTTCTTTTGACTACCAGAACCATTGTGAAGGGTAGAATGAGAGGTTGTTTACTTTGTCCACTTTCTTTGTCGGTGATGTTCATAGTGACTACATTCAGCTAAAACAAATGAAGGTTGTCATGTTTAAAGACACTGGAATAGGATTGTAATAAAGTGAATAAAGATAACAGTGTTTAGTTTACAATTCCTACATCACTGTAGATTTGTCTTTAAATGAGTGAAGAGTATTTGAGAGCCACCGGTCAGGCAATTGGTTCCAAAGTTATGCACGTTTCTCTCCAGAACCCTTGGTCATCTAGTTCACCTGTTACGCATAATGCATCTAGTATCTGCATTGATGATATCCAGTTTGCATACATTAGGTGTTCCTATGTAGGGCAAGCTCGGGCAAGCTTCTTAGTTGTCATGGAAACTTTTGCTCGACAACTATACATAAAATTAGTAAGCCGGTCTATTAGCTGAAGATTTTGGTAGAATAGACCTTTTAATTTCATGCACGTTTCTCTCCCAAACCCTTGGTACCAACTATTCAGTTCACCTGTTATGCATAATGGCCTCTGAATCCATGGAATCCAGTTTGCATACATTAATTGTTGCTATGTCGGGCCAGCCTCTGGCAAGCTTCTTAATTGTCAAGGGAATCTATTGTTCAATAAGTATGTATAAAATTAGTAAACGGGTCTGTGCATTGCGATATTTTGATGGTGGCAAAAAGTCCTTCCAAAGCAATAACTGTTTATTTTTTATGGGGGAATCACGATCGATGCCTCTCAAAAAATTCTTGTTTAATTATTTCTTCTTAATAAATCCCCAGCGGCAAACTGATTAGATTATAACCCCCCTCTTGGAAGATTCAAATTTTGGTCAAATATTCTTGAATTTGCATAGATAAATGAAATATTGTGAAGATAGAGATATAAAGGATAGAAATTTGTCAGATGTAACTCCAAACATTTTCTTGAAATTATCCAAAGTAAAACCATTATCATGTTTAAACAGAATTACTTGCAATAAATTTACCATAGGGGTTACCGTATCACAATCACAAAACAAATGAATAATTGGTTCAGACAATGTTCCACAAAAGCTACAGTTTGGTGAATCCTTTCTCTTTATTTTAAACAAAAGGTCAGTATAAGGCAATGGATTTGTGAATGACCTTGAAATTAAAAAAAAAAAAACGAGTACTGATTGAACACATAAAATTCACATTATAAATCAGATTCCACTTCAAATCTTGTGGAACAGTTAAATTATTTTCCCAGCAATCATAGGGATTCAGGGGTACAAGAGTCTTAGGGAGATGGGAGTTTATCTCCTAGGCCCTGCTTCTGAAGCGAAATACAATAGTAGATAGTATAGGGGCATGAGGGCTGGATAGGGGAATCCCCAATTCGCCCGTATGGGAGCGCGCGCGCTCGTGTCAGGTGCTGGGGGGTGCTGGTACGGTGTATATGATGTACCTACGAGCCGAATCATGTGACGGTTTGTATTCCGACCGACTATTGACATCTCAGTTGATCTCGATGTCATCTGACTATGCGAGGCAGTTGATGGGTATATATCTGCAGCAGCTTCACTGGTAAGAATCGTTTGTAGATATACGTAGAAGAGTTAAAGCTGAAAAAACGTGAACTTGAATCTGTTTGTTTGTCTGTTTTTGCAAGAGGCGGTCGAACAAGCTCGGATTAGGATTTTTCATGTTCTCATCTGGCTGTGTACTGTAATGTGAATGATTGAGTGTGTCATGTGTGCCCTCCTTGCCGTACGAGCTTGATGTTAACTTGTAGTTCGTATTCATATCTGACTAATTACAGGTATTATCGTGAAATAAGTCACCAGTCCATTCAGTTCACTGCCGTTTATTTCGTCCGTGCTGGTGACAGCTTAAGCTTACCACTGGCACTGCCATATAGTACCTTGTCAAATGTCTTTGTACACAATTCAAGCACGCACGCGAGAAGAGAGGTAGCAGATTTCGGCAAACCCGGAGAATGGGGGACTGGAACGCGCACACAAGCAATTCATACTGTGCAGAGATCGGCAGAGACAGCCGAGAGTCGGGGTATGTGACAAGTTCATAATCGAGTTCAAAATGTCTTTAAAATATGTTTTAATGGCAATATCGTGTTTCAGGCCCCACCTCTAATATAGTTTGAATGTGGGGCTGATTCCCCCACGAAGTATTAGGCCTACGTTTTATTATTCGTTCAATAGTTGATCGATCATGAAACTCATTTTTACATTTTCACATTTTTAACATTACTCGATTGACCACTCCCTAATATATACTCGTGTTTACGGCCCCACCAAACGGGATTATGAACTGATTATCACGGCAGTGGGGCTGATGGGCATCAGCCCCGCTGCTGTGTTAATCACGTTTGGATCCCGTTTGGTGGGGCCGTAAACACGAGTATATATACTGTGCTCATCAGCCCCGATGCTGTATTAATCGTATTTGAATCGCGTTTGGTGGGGCTGTTAACACGAGTATATATAAGAGAGTCTTAAAAGAAGATAATGATGATTAAATGTGATGATCGATCAACACATTCTTTTCAAGATATTGTGAAAGGCCGTCGTCTTCTATTTCTGTCCTAGTTAGCTGTGGTCTAATTTCAGGAGAGATAGATCTAATCGATCTGATGTATGTGGGCATCAGCCCCACTCACCATGCATTAATTGAGTGGGGCCTGAAACACGATTATGCCGTTTTAATCAGGTAATTGTGTTCTAATATATTACATTGTCCTCTCGGCTTTCAGATTTTGGAAAGACTTCCTTTTGCGACAGCCACCTAAATTTCTTAACGGCATAAAGCACACGTTGCATGTTGGGTGGCTGCCTCAGAAGGAAGTCTTGCCCAGATTTTTGGTTATGTGATGAAAATCATTTTGATTTTGGCCAGAAATGTTCTCAAACTCACAAATGTTTCATCGCTGAATCTTGTGCAGATCGTCTCAGTGGCCGCTGCCACTGGGCTGCATTTGCTTGCACACAAATGAATATGCGTGCGCGTTCTGGTCCCCTATTCTCCGGGTTTGCCGAGATTTCATGATAAAGCTGCGCCCAGTTACATCAAACTGGACATGGCTGCCATTAAACAATGAGGCAAACAAAGACAGTAATAACCAATTCACACTCTCCGTAGTGCTGCGTACCACCTTGGAGTTTGCTAGGTCTCGTAGGAGGATGATGATCATCTGTGATGATCATGATGATGATAATGTTGATGATGATGATGTTGATGATGTGAAACAGCATATAAAGTGCCATTTATCTGTAGAACATTCCTCCACCTTCCTTGGGATTTCATCTTTCTGTTTTTTCATGAATTTCTCTTGTCTGTTATACTCCTTTTCTTTTGCACCTCCTACTCTTTTTCTATTTGATTTTGCCTTTTTTCTCTCTCTCTTCTTCATGTTCAGCGGTTTAGGATTTTTTTTCTGTGTGTGTGCGGGTGCGCTGGTGTGTGTATATGTGTGCATGTTTGTTTTTGTGAGTGCTTTTTTATTGTCACTTTTTTTTTTCATTTTTTTCATACTTTTTCATAATCATGCATATTTATTATGTCTTAGGGCATCCTTGACCCAAGCTTTTGCTTTTAGAGGTGTGTCCTCCAATTATTTATGTAATTACGATGATTGTATATTACCGGTATGTCATATTTTGTTATCAATACCAGAATGTCACTTTGTTTCATTGTTTTGCTTTTTATTTGAATAATTGGAAAAATAAATGTGTTTGAAATGAACTGAAAGAATATTCAAAGGCATCAGGCTCCCTCAGTATGGCATATCCTTCACATAGTTGCTGGATCTGGAAAAAATAGGTTTTAGTTTTGATTTGAAGGTATTGAGGTTAGTATGGTTCCAAGTTGGATTAGTAAAGAGTTCCAAAGGCGTGGAGCAACCAATGAAAAGGCTATCTGTATAGACTCTACACTTACATGCATTCATAGCCATGCGGTATGGTACAACGCCTACTCAGCTTGTTGTACGCAAGTCTATGGGAGCTGAACGCGCGTTATTCGTACCATTGCACTCGTACCATCCAAAATGTACCATCCAAAATGTACCATTGCATGGTTAGCGTGACGTCAAAGTAGATTCCCACAAATTACTTCTTTTATTTCTTTTGTGATGTCACAAGTAGCTTGCGTTGTAGACCCTATGCGCGTATTGATTTTTGCATGCTCAACTCAGGCTATATGCCATAGCTATAGGGCTATGCCAGCAAGTCACGTTCGCGCACTGCTATAGATACGTGCATGCGCACAGACTATGCCGGCACCAGCTGCATTTTGGAGTCGGAACTTTTTTTCCTGCTTTATAAATCTTGATTTCTTAACCAAAATGTGACTGTTTTTTATTGATTTTCATCAATTTCTCAAATTTCGGAGGCGTTGTACAATACAAATAGCGAATATTCTAATTCGTGCAATGGTACAAGATTTTGCATTCGGTGAAAGATCGCGACGTAACTTCTATTCAACGAGGCGAAGCCGAGTTGAATAGAAGGTCGCTCTTTCACCTCATGCGAAATCTCGTACCATTGCACTCATGTCTATTCGCTATTTGTATAATATTGCACATATATAGGAGTGGTAGCCAGGTAGGATTCAGCTAACCATCCACATGGTTACCTTAACAGTATAATTAGCATTGAATATGCTGACCTCTAGATAAACAGTGCATTAAATGTATGTAAGAGCTGTTTTTAGTAAAATTAAAGTCTATTCTGTGGCGAATGCAAATGTGAGTCTCTAACGATTTCTACACAGTACCCACATTATTCTTCATTCCATTTCTTGCATTCTGTTTTGTAGAAGTGAGTTCAAAGGAGAATTGTCACATTACAATTTTAATCATATATTCCTCCTTCTCATTGTATTGCAGTGTTTACAGCTGATGACATTTGGACTTATTGGTGATTAGTTGGTACAATTAACAGCATGATGATGCAGATGTATTTTTTCTTTAAGTTAGCGGCAACCAACCTCCTTTTTGAAGGATTCGATATCACACAAAGATGGCGTAAGTTGTATAAAAACTTGCTTTTCCTTTCTGCTTTTTCCTTTGTCTTATCCAAGGGAATATCAAGGAAAGTAGCCACATTTTGTAGATTTGCTCACTAAACTTTGAAATCTCTATGTAATCCAATAGATTTATAAACTGCATTAATAGACATAACCAAAACTTCTGTACAGTCAGTGCCCACTTTCTAATATGACCATATTTTTTTGACATCAGGAATTGCAAAACTGAAAATAGTGATAAATATTAAGGTTAAGGAATTGGAAATACATTGTTGAGTTTACTGTTTCTTTTACATGTATGAATTGGCAGTTTACCAGAAAAGCATCAGTAAAAACAACAAAAGAATATTTAAGCATAATTCTGAAAAGTTTATATGTTCAGAGATGTTCTTATCAGAATAGTTTGTAATTATTAAACAAAATTATTGCCAAGCTTCTGAAAATCCTACAATTGAAAGCTTATGAGAGACAATTTAAAGTATACCAATAAAAACAGATATTTTGCTCTGTCTTTTAGGGATTGAATATCATTATACTATATAGGAGCTTTAAATATTACTTCTATAAAGAGAAATTCTGAGTTCAAATATACTCTCAACATAAAAACAACAAATGAGGTAGACTAGTCAGTTACAGTTCGTTATTCCAAAGGTTTATTTATTCCAAAGGTTCGTTATTCCGATGGTCCATTATTCCGAAGGTTTGTTATTCCGATGGTTCGTTAGTCCGAAAACGAAAAAAAGGTTTGTTATTCCGAAGGTTCATTAGTCCGAAAATGAAATAAAAGTTAATTATTGGGAAGGTTCGTTAGTCCGAAAATTATATAAGATTCGTTAGTTCGTTAGTTATTTTTGGACGAACGAACCTTATTTCATTTTCGGACTATCGACCCTTTGGAATAAGGAACTTTATTTCATTTTCGGACTAACGAACCTTCGGAATAATGCCACAAATGTTTGGATTAACGAACCCTTTTGCATTTTCGGACTAACACACATCTAGGTATACGCAATTTGCCTGTTTCGGAATAACAAACCTTCGGAAAAACAAACATTTGGAATAACGAATCTTCGGACTAACGAACATCACCCGACTAGTCGAAGTACATGCATGTGCAGGCATGATTTAGGGTGTTTATGGAATTGAACAGCTGTTTGATTCCATAAACGCTGTAATTGTGCGGTCTTATATCATACAATATTTCTTTCAAACTCCTTAACCCCTAGAATGCTGTGTAAATTTTTTTGGGTTATTTCACACATACTACATGTAGTTGTACATAAAATTACCATCATTTTCACAAAGGTTTAAGACCACCCTTTCAAAGTGCAATAACTCAAAGGAAAAACAAAGTTAAACGTATTCATTTTTTAGACGAACATTTATGTAAACTGTCTTCCATATGGGCTTATACCATTATTCTTGTGCTCATTATCATTTCGAGTCATTACACAACCGTTTCCCAATGTCTAGCACATGGTAGAGCCATGTCCTTAGCCACTGCCAGGTCCCCCTCGATCCGTCGGTCCAAGGGTCACGCAGCCTGTCGCAACTCAGTAGATAGAGCATAGTCTAGAAACTCTGCCCACACTCACAGTCTGCTGAGGTGTCAGTGTATCCCCACTTGAGCATGGTTGCCTTGCACCTTCCCATCCTTGTGCTACTGACCACTGTAGTAAACATGTAATCATTCAATGAGACTAAAGAATATATTCCAAATTATTGAATTACCCACAAATTCCAACATGATCTTAAACTTGAGCGAATGATGGTATTTATTTTAAGGTGATAGGTACACTTAACCTTTCATCTTTCTTTTGACAGAACAGATATGACTTCCTAAATCAGAGTTCAACTTGTGAATGGCTCTTGCATCTTTTGATTAACCAGGCCCCTAAAGCTCCACCATTTTGTCCAGATCCATTAGAAGGCCGACCTAAGCACCATTAATATTGATGATCAAAAATGAATAATTCATTTCAGATGTAGGATGCTTCCAACTAGTAGCATTCGTTTGTATGCGTTATGAAACATTACACGCATCAGCTTACCGCATGTGCAGTTAATGCACAATAAATGCACAACAAATGCACATTAAATCAAAGTGTCACAATAAAAATGAAATGCGCAGTAGACATGAATAATGCAACAGTGTTATTGATATCATGGCGATAACGGGTGCTTATCGGCCCTTTCAAATGATCCGAAAGAGGCGGGGCCTAATGCCATTTGCATAATGATATCTGCACATGCTGCTTTTCGTCTAGTACCGGTAAATTTATTTTATGTCTATGCATGTATGTGATAACCCATGTTCAAAGGCTAACCGTTTACTTCTCCCCTTTAAATTTCTGGATCTAGAATTTGCCTTGTGCTGTCTTCTGTTTGCCTTCGCAACAATAGTGCTGGAGGTCTTGGCAACACTCAGCACTTATCTGACCCGGCGCTATACCGCTAACCCTCTGGAAATGAACTGGTCCTCTCCTATCAATGGCAGATCACCCCTCCTAGCCCCTCTACAGATACCAAGCAGTGTATCAAGGGTTAGACAACGGAGGTAAAGCTTAAAAGGAGAATGCAACCCAGACATCAGTGTGCTTCCCATGAATGAAGAAGAACAAGAAGAGTAAACATTGAACGTTTAGCAAAATTGGACAATCTGTTCAAGAGTTATGAACTTTGAAAGTTTAAATAAATCCATATTAGGGGGATTCTTGAGTTGGCAACTGCACCAGCATCTGTGATGTCATCGTGGACAACTCTCCATTCATTTTGTACACAGAATTTACATTTTCTTCATTTTCAAGAAAAAAAGTAATTTGTTTGATTTATTTTTTGAGTATGACATGGCTACATCAATTCTGCAAGCATTTTGGGAAGAATTATGTTGATTCCTGACTTGGAATTTCATAAATATCAATTTTTTGAAAGATTTATGCGTAAAATGAATGGGGAGTTGTCCATGATGACATCACAGATGATGACAAAGTTGCCAACTCAAGGATCCCCATAAAAGGGATTTACTGAAACTTTCAAAATTCATAACTTTTGAACAGATTGTCCGATTTTGCTCAAACTTTCACTGTTTACTCTTCTTAGTCATCTCCATTCACTAAGAGCACACTGATGTCTGTGTTGCATTCTCCTTTAATTTTGATTTTTAGATGCTCTGACTTCCTGTTTCTCTTTTACAATGGAAACTCAGTATAAAGAGATCAAGGCCCTGTAACATAAAAACTACAATCATTCTGACGATTGATATCAATCGTATGTCTATGGCAAACCATGTACTAAAGAGTTACAATTGATTGTAAGATTGATTGTATCTATTTATGTTACACCCCCTGATATAACAATATTCCTGATATAAGAAAATAATGTTCCGGTCCCAGCTCATGTGTTCTTCTGGGTTTTTTTTTTCAACCTGATATAACGAGATTCCTGTTATAACAAGGCAATTTTGATGGTCCCAAGGACTTTGTGTTTTACTGAGTTTCCACTGTATCACATACTAGATTAGGGTAGTCATGTTTTGTAGTAATGTTAGGGTCTAGATGGTAAGTCTGTCAAATGTGTATCATAAGGTAAGAGGTTCAAACCCCTGGTGCAGCCCCAGTATTGTTTGGCAAGACATTAATCTGCATTTGCCACACTCAACCTTGGGGGGGGGGGGGGCTTCATAAAGCTGTTCATAAAGTTACGCATGACTTTACGAATGACTTGAATATGAAGTGCCAAATGGGATGCCCAAAGTTTTTCCTGACATTTTAAAAAAGTGTGACTGCTTTTCCCATAATCTCTTTCAATTTGTGGCAAAAAATGTACTTTGCAATAAACAAGCTCATAAACAAGAGTAATGTTAATCTATGTCTGCATATTTTCCCTTTAGCTGATGTGATTTATAATGATTGAGAATCCCATTTGGCTTGCCATATTCAAGTCGTTCGTAAAGTTATTCGTAACTTTACGAACAGCTTTATGAAACACCCCCCCCTTGTATAAATGGCTACCTGGCCCTTGTATAAAACTTACCATTAATGGTCACTCTACCGTCGATGGTAACTACCATCATGGTAACATTGCTCAGCTGCCAATCAAATTCAAGGTTTCTATGGAAGTTACCATTGATGGCAAAGTTACCATCCAGGGGGTGTTTCATAAAGCTGTTCGTAAGTTACGCACGACTTTACGCACGACTGGTGATATGTTCTTGTGCTACATGTAAATGATTGAGAATCTGATTAGCACCCAAGAACATGTTCCAGTCATGCGTAAAGTCATGCGTAACTTACGAACAGCTTTATGAAACACCCCCCAGGCCCCTAAAGCTCCGCCATTTTGTCCAGATCCATTAGAAGGCCGACCTAAGCATCCATCAATATTCATGATCAAAAATGAATAATTCATTTTGTAAGATGCTTCCGACTGGTAGCATTTGTTTGTACGCGTTATGAAATTTTACACGCATCAGCTTACCACATGTGAGTTAATACACAATAAATGTGCAACAAATACGCATTAAATCAAAGTGTCACAATAAAACTGATACTTTCAAAGGATATGAATAATGCAACAGTGTTATCGATATCATGGCGATAATGGGTGCTTATCAGCCCCTTCCAATGATCCGAAAGAGGCGGGGCCTAATGCCATTCGCGGAATGATATCCGCGTGTGCTGCTTTTCGTCTAGTAAATTTATTATATGTCTATGTTACCATCATTGCTAGGATTTAGACCTGAAAATGCTTGAGCACTGTAATGGCAACTTGGCTAAAGCCAGGGTGATAATATCCAAACTCTTTTAGAAGGGCGTGTAGACTTTAGATCATAATGCTATATATGCACTATACAAGAAGAGAATAGTGTTTTTATTATTAAAAGTAACTAATCCAAGTCTAGTCTGTATTATAATTTTTTTTTTTTTTAACTTGTTCAAAATTCTTGAATTTGGTGTAAGGACTAAGGATACCCTCTTACAAAGTGCTATGCCTGTTCTGTGTTTGCCAATTAGTTGTAACAATAGGAGGGATTGGCCCAAGGGTCTCTTTTATGAATGAATTAATGAAATGAAAAATATTTTGTACTGTCTTTGGGCATTTTGTGCTATGGAATCTTAATTTCAATTTCTTTGTTCTGTGGAAAAGATTCTTGTGAAAAAAGTTGATAGAAATGAAATGTTTTATTCCTCCTTCTTAAAAGAGAGAGACATGGTGTACAGATTTCAGGGTGAAGCGATGAATTGTCTTCTGATTTGTACTATTCCTTTTCCTCACATTTGCAGGTGTCGGATCCACTTTGCTCGGACAATTGTCCACATCCTTTCTGTCGGCTGGGGCTACATGCTAATGCTGATTGTCATGTCTTACAATGCCTACTTCCTCATTTCTATTGTTGCCGGGTCGGCCTTGGGCTACTTCCTCTTCGCCCCTTTCAGGAAACGCCCCAAGAGAAAGCCTCCTGTTGACCGACGAGCGCAGAGGGACAGCCTGACCAGGAGTGGACAGATGGATAGGGGCGATGAGACAAGTGGTGCGGCAAGCGGTGCGGCAAGCGGTGTGTCAATTGACGAGGCAAGTGGTGCAGAAGGATCGTCTAGAGTCAATTATTATGGAGCGATCTAGTCAGGCATGACCAATATGAATGTCATGGGTTCAAACCCTAGTAAGACACGAATGCTCTTTGGCAAGATATTATTCTAATGTATAGCCACTCTGTATCCTGGAGAGAAATGGGGACCTAATAGGATGACAAAAGCGATTGTGATTGAATTTTATGGTGGCCCTGGAGTACGCTCGACAACAGGTCATGCCCGACGTGAATTTCGCAGCCAACTTTGCGCCCTAGTTGCAAAATGCGCGACCCGTGACGCGAACTTTGCGTCCCAGTCGCGAAATTCGCGGCCCGTGACGCGAAATTCATGACCCGTGACACGACGTTCAGGACCTGGGATGCAAAATTCATGACCTGGGATGCGAAATTCATGACCCGGGATTCACGTCGCACATGACCTGTTGTCGAGCGTACTTCAGGGCCACCATAGAATTTGCTATATATGCAATCACAGTGACCATATGGTGGGAATACTGTGCTCCACAGGGAGAGGGCTCGGCGCAGTGGTGTTCAAGAGTGAATTTAATGAGCAGATAATATCTCTAATATGCTAAGAGGTGTATCACTTATCTGGATTTTGCCGGTCCCAATGTAAACCCTCAAATGAGACTACATATTCTAATTTAAACCAAAGAAAACAAGTATTTACTGTGGGGAAATGGAAAAATTGCCCCAAATTTATTTCTATGGTGTGCTTCCAGCTGCTATGCTTTTTTTAAGTTGGTGCAGTCTAAAGAGGCTTTTGAATGCAAGATGAACAATTGGACTCTGCTATCAGATCCTATGTTGTGCTATTGCTGTCACAGAATGAGAAGATACTCAAATAAGAAGAAAAGATTTTGTTAATCTTTTACTGACGGTGGAAACCAATTGGACAAACAACTTGTGCTACTCAGTTGTTCATATGAATCAATGAAATATTTGAAAATAATTTTTTATGTAAGTCAATTTATCATGTGATTCTCTTTTTTTTTCAGATCTGTAACTTTTCTCCCACATCTCTCCCTCTCTCTCTGTAACCCATTCGTGACAGGAATTATTTAAAGCCTAATTTGATCAGCTTTTATTCTTCAAGTTGGCAACACCAACATTTTTCTTTTATTGCTACATTTTTCTTATAAAACATCATGTATCTGAAATAAATATAAATTGACAGAATGTATGATGAGAAGTCATTAAGTTGCCAATTTGCAGGGAAAAACGGTAATTTTAACATTTTCATCGCATTGCCAATTTAAGGATTTTAATGCTTATTTTCCATTTAAAAAAATTTCAGCATCAAACAACAAATATTGATGCAATGAAAATGAACACAGTATGTGTAGAATTTTTTGCTCTTTCTGCTCATGTATTTGGTATGGTTTTTAAGGCTCTGCATCAAAAGTTATTAGTCCAAACCACATAATGTGGACCCTCTGTCACGAATGGGTTAAAATGAAATCTTGTTTGTTGTGTGTAATAAGAGATGACACTTAGTGTGATATTTATTTCTGTCTGATATTTTACGCATGGAATTTAAAGTAAAAACATTTTGTACCAACACAATACCATACTTTTGTTCAGAAAAATAAAATTTTTCATGCAAGCACTAATTTATTTTGATTTACTCTGCTCATAAGAAAATGTCATAGGATATGAATTTTAGCATTGAAATATAGTAAGGTGTAAAAGTGATTGTAAACTTTTTAGAGAAAAATGTGTAACAGACCAATAATATGAATCACACGTGACTGTGCTCAACCAATTATTTGATTAGGATCTAGGATTGAGGAGATGTATAATATAGAGTGTGTTATTGATATTTGCAATTACTCTGTACATACAAGTATGCAAGGAGCATTCATTGAGATTGTGGAATATACTGTAAGCTTCAGCTAATTAAATTTTCATGATTTCAGGAAACAATGATGCAAGTAACTGCTTTGAAAGTGCCAGTAATACTTATGTTATCAGACAACAGAAAACTTACTGTCGGCATTTTCCATTTCATGTCTTCAAAAAGACGTATGAACAAAATACAAATGTTTTTTTTTTTGGGGGGGGGTAGAGTATTAATTGTGTAGTCTCAAGTATAAGAGTTGGCATGTAGTTTCATTGTGCTTTAAGTGTGTGATTGAATGTTTAGGCCGCTGATCAAAAGTCTCGTCCGGTGTCTTTGATCGTCTTCTCCATGACTGTTCTTTTACTTTGGCTTTCGCGATCCCCCGTTGTTTTGTCTATGGAGAAATGGGAGGATCAGAGGGGAAAAAATGCCGAGCAGGAAAGATGCTAAAAGCCGTGTCCCAAATTGGCTCTGACTTTTGATAAGGTGCCTTATCGATGTATACTGTAAAAGGCATCTAGATTGTACAATATTTTTTGAAATACAGTGTTAGGTCCAAAGATTCATTAATATAAAGACTTTGAGATGGAAAGATAGAAAGTGGGTATGCATGCATCGTGGCACTGTACCTACAATGTACATGTAGGTGCTTTTTGCCTCGGCTTCTTTCGCTAAATTTCATATTTCCAGAAGCACCATTCTTTCAGGAATATCAACAAAAAAATTATTGTCTTCTGTTCTGATTCATTCCATTGCATGTCCTTTGAAATCCCCATGTATAAAGACATTTTTTTTTCTAATTAATTCACTTATTTTTGATGAGAGAGTGGAGGTTTGTGATCTACTTTTTCCATCATTTCTAGTAACAGACTAACAAGACAGAAATTTTGCCCCAAACAGTATGTCTGTTTTTCTCAACTTGAACTCAGTGTTTTATTGATGCAATAATAGGCCAAGTAAAATAAATCTGAATTTCCTGTCTAGGCTTTCTTTCCTGTAGATGATTGTTTTTTGTTTTAGAGCTATTGAATTTTATTACCTATCTTACGAGTCACAACTCATTTTCATATTCTTTTGAAAAGGAGAGAGAATAGGTGCATAAGTATTGCTCATATGTACTGATCTACAGTTGGAATTCCCCTGTATGTACCAGTTTTTTTTTTTTTTTTTTAATTTTTTTTTTTTAGCACATATTGTGGCTCTCTAGAAGAAATATCACAGATTTGACAGGACAGTAAAATCTGCATAATTTGAATCTGTTGGGACTGAAAAAACAACACATTTTGCATAGTCTGGTTTTAAAAATTTGATTTCACTTCAGAAAAATTCAACTTGTGCATCCATGATTTACATGTATGCAGACTCTTGCAGACTCTTGCAGAGTTAACTGTAGTTTGAAGTTTTGGAAATTTACTGTACCTCAGTGGTGTGGTAAAGTAGAAAGTAGATTGGTAAGCCTCACTAAATGTTAAATGGAAGATGTAAATGATATGATATATATATCTACTTAATTGTATGTGTGTGGATATTGTTCTTTATACGATTTGCATTTTATTTGAATATTGTTGAATCATGAAGTATACAACACATATACATGTACAACTGGTCCTGCCTTTTCACGTTAATGTCATGTCAGTTTTGTAGTCATGATTTTTTGCACTTTATTTGAATTGATAGTGAAGGTGAATTATGAACTTAAGTATACAATACATCTACAACTGAGGGTGTTTCACAAAGACTGAGATTGACTAAAATCACACTTGACTATGGCTGGCCATTCATGCCACCGTTTTCTTTCACCGTGGATCTCTCAAAGGATTAGCAAATCATGGTTACAAATCTGCAGAATTATTTCATTGATGAAGAAAACAAAAAAAAAGTAAATTCTTCAAATTTGTGACAATGATTTGCGCATACCTTGGGAGATTGATGGTGAAAGCAAACAGTGGCCTGCCATAGTTAAGAGCAATTTGAGTCAATCTTAGCCTTTGTGAAACGCCCCCCTGGTCCTGCCTTTTCATGTTAATGCCACGTCAGCTTTGAAGTCATATTGTGATGTTCATGTTGTTCTTTAAATGCTTTTTTGCACTTTATTTGAATGATGATGAAAGTGAATCGTGAAGTATACAATACATGTGCAACTGATCCTACGTACCTTTCATGTTAATGTCATGTCCGTTTTGTAGTCCTATTGTGGATGTTGTTCTTTATATGATTTTGCACTTTTATGTATTTGCATGTTGAAAGTGAATCGTGAAGTATACAATACATGTAAAACTGGTCCCGCCTTTTCATAACTTAATGCCAGGACAGTTTGTCTTTGTTTTTTGTTTTTTCTCAAAGAAGTGTCAAAATGTCACCTACACTGTACTCTACCAAACATTGACAAAGTATATATAGGAGGAAGTTATACACAATATATCACTCATATCTTTCTTTAAGTCATTACAAGTGACAAGTGACAAGTGACTTCCCCCCCCCCCCCCAAACTTCTTTAACCCATGAATATTGAAACACAATTTTATTTTGATATGCTGAAACTTTCTTCTATGTTGCTCTACACATGCATGTTGTAAGTGTTCATATTCAGTTTGTACATCATTTCATGTTTGTTGTTTTTTTAATCTTTCAGCTCTTTGCTTATTCAACTAACTTCATTTTTCATGAAATATGCATTTTTCTACTTAAATATAATCATGATTTTGATATTGGATTGTAGTATGATATTAAACCTACATTTAACAACTTCAAAACATGTTGAAAGAAAATCATTTCAAAACTAATTCATATGTGAAGATTCTATTTGTTTATTACTCGCAAATACAATATGGAATAATGTATTTGAATATGAATTATCTTTAAAAATATGATGATACTTCGGTTTTTTTGTTTGGTTCGTATGTACCACTGTATGCATTAAATAGATAGTTGTTATGAACATTATTATAAATGAAAAAAAAGAAGAAATTCAGTTTTTCATTACTAAACCTTGATTTTTTTTTGGCTTAAAAGTTTCAGATAAACAGGTTCTTTGTAAATTCTAAACAGAATCAGATACAACTTCATTTGTGTGTACACCATGAAGAAATGTTAAATGGTATCTTTAATATTTTTAGATATTAAAAATCAAGATTGTATGTACAATTGTCAGTTATTCATCATATAAGAAATCTTTAATTTTTACGTGCAATAAATTCAGTACAAGCGGAGATACTTTTGCATCTTGAATGCTTTATTCCTGTCAAAATTCATTTGAACATACACTTGCAAAAATAATATACAAAACAGGAAAGGTGAAGAAGATACATGTCCATGTAGCTGTTGCCACTCCTTCCGGTCACATGGGATAACAACATAGTCTAACGTTTCCTGTTTACAATGTCTCGTCACATGCTAGCACTCTGAGCACAAAACAATAGAGCATCAACATAAAGGAAGCAGGGCAGATGCATGGCATCTGCATTTCTCTTAACCCATTCCTGACATGAATTATTTAGAACCTTATTTAATCAGTATTTCTTCTTCAAAATGGCAACACCAGCATTTTCTTTTTATTGCTGCTGAAACATGTCATATTGAAAGTCATATACCTGACATGATATTAACAGAAAGTATGTTGAGAAGTTGAGAAGTGGCCAATTTGCTTGGAAAAAAAAAAGATTTCCAACTTTCCATCACTTTTGCCAATTTACAGATTTTTAGTGTGTATTTTTTCATTAAAAATCTTTCAGCATCGAACAACAATTAGTGATGTAACCAAAATGAGCACAGTTTTTTTACATATATTTTGATTTTAGTATTTTTGTTTTACAAATTTTCATTACGAGAATGCTTTATTTCTTCATGGGCAAATCATTTTTAAGCCACTGTGCATGAAAAAATCAAATGGCTATATTTTTTTTAAAACCCAACTTCTAAACAATGTTTTAATATCATGCAATACTCTACAATCAATTTGTGAATTAAAATCACTACATCATTGCTTTAAAGGAAAGCAAAGATATATTTTCATCATTACTACAGCAGATTCATGTAGAGCAAATTTCAAATACAAGACTCACCATATGCCATATACATCAAGCAGGTAGAAATTCCTGAACATTCAGATAATTTGTATTCTTTAAACAACCCCCCAAACTGAACATCTTCACTTCCAAACACTTAAGTCTTGAAAATGCATGTTTTTCAAACAGGGTTCTAGTAATTCAGGAGGTAAGATAGCTCAGTTGGTAAAGCACCTGCCTGTTGAACTGAAGACTGTGGGTTTGAATTCACCCCTGGAAGATGACTGAAGCCTGCATTGTGTGTTAACGTGCCCCTCCCCTGTTTCATAGACACTGGCCATGTTTCAGTGGAAAAATACCGTCCCTTGGATAGGATGTTAAACAGAGGCCCCGTGTGCAAGGAGAATTGCCATCTTTGCACATTCCCCACTGCACTATTCCAAGAACAGTAGGGGGAACCCAGGGAAAAAAAATACACGAGGGCTCGAGGCGAATTTGCCCCGGAAATGCCTAAAAGAGCCCCTGAAATTCTCATAGGGTCCAATGTAAACTGCAATACAATGTAGAAAATTTGGGTGGGTGGGCTCAAAAAGTAGCCCTGGAAAAAAATTAATTAATTTTTTCCCTGGGGGGAAACCCAGGTCCCCCCTTCCCCCCCCCCCCCCCCCCCCCCCCCCCCCGTCATAGATAACACCAAAAACTTAATAATAATTTACACAAGCAACTACTGTATAAGCTGAAATTTTCAAGGTGGTTTAATTTTCGCTAATTTCGCGATGATATCCTCGCCAAAATTTCCACTCAGTAAAATGCCTATATACTTGTATAGAAATATCTTTCAAAACGTGAAAATAATAACTCGCTAATATGTCAAACTTGTCTCAAATCGCTAAAATATCTGTTCGCTAAAATATTAGCTTATACACAATGACGATGCACTTGAGACATGTAAAATCCCTATTTTAATAGTCCTTTTCGTGTCCAGGCTGTAGTAGTTCTAGAAGACCCGGTCATAGTTCTGATCTGCTGCGGCCTGTGAAGGTCTGTTTGATGAATGTACATGATGAGGGTTACGATGGTTAGCTCCGCCTGCATGTGACGGATGTTGCTGGATTCGTCTCCTGGGAGTCAGGTACTCAAACATGGACTGGGTATGCGTGGAAAGCATCCTCTCTAGGCTACATGGCATCGGATCTGACCAGAAGAAGTCGTGGTTCAGTGCTAGATCAGCATCAATCCTGGCTTTGGGATCCAGAGTCAGAAGTTTGTCGATAACATCCAAGGCCTGTTGGTCCTTAACGTAGCTCCGTAGACGATCCTTGACCTTTCGCTTCTGACCCTTCGGGAGTTCAAGGGTGTGAGAGAGTTCTAGCTTTTCGAGTCCTGGCCAGATGCTGGCTGTGATCGAGCCACAGAGGTGGCTAATGAGCGTCAGCTGGTGCTGCTCCGTATTGCCTTGCATGATGGGACTTCTCGTCCACATCTCTGCCATAATGCAGCCCGCCCCCCACAGGTCAATCGCAGGTCCATAATTACGCTCACCGAGCAGCAGTTCAGGCGGACGGTACCACAATGTCACCACTCTGTTTGTGTATCGGTTCGGCTGGTCACCCTTGGGAAGGCTGAATGCCCTAGCAAGTCCAAAGTCGGCCAACTTAAGGACACCAGCTTTTGTGATGAGAATATTTGCTGCTTTCATGTCCCTGTGGAGTACTTTGTTGCTGTGAATGTAGTAGAGTCCGTTCAGTAGCTGCTTAATGACTGATTTGATCTCCCCTAAAGAGAACTTGACATTGGTGTTGCTAAGTAGTCCAGCCAGGTCATGCTCGCAGAACTCAAACACAAGATATATGCTGCCTTTATATCTGTTGTATGCAGAGGCTGAAACATGACAAAGAAATGTCTTAAGTATAAAACTACACTTTTATCCATTTCAACTGAATCTAGCAATAGCTCATCATTTCATGTAAAATATATATTTACAAAATCATAAAATTATCAAAATACAAAACACCTTGAAGGAATTCTTTTTCAGAATGATTTTCAGTATTGTACCTTCCAAAAGAAATGTCTTTCACCACAGAGTTTAAAGCATACAAATAACTGCCTTGGGGGCAACCCCCAGTGGCTATGTTCAGGCTGACAAGCTTTTTGTGAATGAGATGGTTTAAGATGGTTTATCTCAGTAACTTTAAGGGGTCAAATCTGATACGGAAAATGGGGTGACTATTTCGGAACAGGCTTCTGACCTAATAGTGCAGGATGAGAGATGGTTGAAATCTTAATGTTATGAAAATGATGCATGAGACTAAAGGTTACATACATAAATTCACTTAGCCAGGAGAAATATTTTCAATGATCACATCACAACAAATGCAAGGGGGAGGGGATGTCCAAGTTCCAAACTTCTTTTAATGGTTAAAAACTGTATAATCAAACACACCTTTGGTTCTGCAGATCTCATGGAGAGGGACAACGTTTTCATGACGTAGAAGCTGGAGAATTCGAATCTCTCTCAGGGCCGTGATTGGAAACTGAAGAAATAAAGAGAGAGAGAGAGAGAGAAAACGAAAAGATAAATGATGAAGAGTGTCTTGTTCATCAAACCTCCTCATTCATGTACCATATACAGTAGAACCTCTTTATAACGAACACTGTTATAACAAACTCATTATAACAAGGTAATTTTGCCAGTCCCACTCTCGGGACTGGGACTTGGGATTTTATTGTTTTTTAGCTCTGATATACATGTAACAAGGTTTGGATATAAAGAGGTAACTTCCTTGGTCAGGAGGAGTTAGTTATAATAAGGTTTGCCTGTACAGTGAAAACTCACCACAATGAGAACCTTGGGACCATGAAAATGACCTTGATATATCAGGAATCTCATCAGGGTGAAAAAAAAAAACCACAAAAGAATATAAAGACCTGGGACCTTCAAAATATTTGTTATATCAGAGCTATAATTATGACTTTCCACTATAATTTACCTTTTAGTTTTACTTTACAGGGAGCTTTCCTCCCCCCCCCCCCCCCCCCCCCCCCCCAGGATACCATACTTTGATACTTGGGGCAATTTCCCATGACAATAATAATATGCAAGATTTATGAAGGGCCATATCCACTGGAAATCACATAGTGTCAAAGAAGAAATCACATAAAAGAACTTACAGGTACAATAAAATCATTACATTTCACATAGACTTTCTGTCTATGTTGCAATCATATGATTCAATTTATCATTACATTTCACATAGACAGAAAGTCTTTTCTACAATGTATTTACTTTTCCCACATCTGTATCCCATAGAATACCAAAATACCATGCTGGTTTCTAGGTTGATTTCATATTATTTTAAACAGAAAGCATTTTATGGAGGGGGGGTGTGATAGGTCCCTTTCAAGGTTACAGCTCGTTATTCCAAAGGTTCGAATACTCCGAAGGTTCGTTATTCCGAAGGTTCGTTAGTCCGAAAATGAAATAAGGTTCGTTAGTTCATTAGTTCATTAGTTATTTTCGGCCTAACAAGCCTTATTTCACTTTCGGACTATCGAACCTTCGGAATAACGAACTTTATTTCATTTTCAGATTAAAAACCTTCGGAAAAACAAACCTTATTTCATTTTCGGATTAGCAAACCTTTGGAATAACAAACTTTATTTTATTTTCAGAATAACGAACCTTCAGAATAATGCCACAAATGTTCAGATTAACGAACCTTTTTTCATTTTCGGACTAACGAACATTGAGGTATACGCAATTTGCGTGTTTTGGAATAATAAACCTTAGGAACAACAAACCTTCGGAATAACGTACATCACCCCCCTTTCAAAGCCTACATGAATACGAGGAGGACCTTTTGTTTTCATTGGCACTTAAAAAAAATAAAATAAAATAAGGGCATCACTTACCCCTTCTTTCTCGTTCTCCATAAGTACTTTCTTCAAGGCCACAATATTCTTATTCTTCTTGTGCCTTGCCTTGAATACCTCACTAGGAGAGAGAGGGAGATAAAATGTAGTCGGATGGTATTCTTTATTAGGTAATTTATTACATTAAATACCCCTTACACTTTATTTTGACTCATTGTTTTAAAGACTTCTCATCTTGAACAGGCTTTTCCTGAAATCTGAACAGAATGTGAAAAGCCCAGAATTTTTTTTTTTTCTTTTTGTGACTTTTCTCATTTCTCATTAATGTTCTTGTGAAAGAGTATCAGAGCAGAATGTCTCATGAAAAGGACTGCTTGCTGGTCGAATAGCCTGATATGAAATAACATCAGAAATTGTTTAACCCACCCGTAGATCAAAACAGCGTTTTGAATAGAGAAACTAATTGCCGACGCGAACGCGAAATAAATTCATTTAGATCTTCTATAACAGAGAAGAAAAGTTTTGATTTTACTTACCAGCAATGTTCCTGAGGCTCTCAATTTCCCCCTTTCTGCTTTATTATCTGATGAATGAACTGAAAATGGTGAATTTTAAGAAGAAAACTGATGCTTATCAGAATCGTAGGTCGACAGCTTTCCGTCGAGTAACCAATAGAAAGCATGCGATGTAGTGTCTACTGGAATTGTCACTTCCGCGATACTAGGTCAATTTATTGACTTAGTACACAGTATGAGTGGTTTAACCCAGGCCCCTAAAGCTCTGCCATTTTGTCTACATCCATTAGAAGGCCAACCTAAGAACCATCAATATTCATGATCAAAAATGAATAATTCATTTTGTAAGATGCTTCCAACTAGTAGCATTTGTTTGTACGCGTTATGAAACATAACACGTATCAGCTTACCGCATGCCCAGTTAATGCACAATAAATGCGCAATAAATGCGCAACAAATGCGCATTAATTCAAAGTGTCACAATAAAAATGATACGCGCAATAGATATGAATAATGCAACAGTGTTATCGATATCATAGCGATAACGAGTGCTTATTGGCCCCTTCAAATGATCCGAAAGAGGCGGGGCCTAATGCCATTCGCGTAATGATATCCGCGCATGCTGCTTTTCGTCTAGTAAATTTATAATATGTCTATGGTTTAACCCTAACAGGGTCCGCAAGTTGGGGTTGGGAGGGGGATTTCATCCCCTTCACATTTGCAGCAATGTTTAAACATATTTTACACTTAGTCAAGTATCTCAGTGTTGATGATTTCAAAACCACAAAATACACAATTGGTCGTGCATGTTACACATTCTGCCTTTCCAAACTGTTCATTTCACAATAATTATGATCATTACGTGCCCACATATTTTCTGTTTGACTTGAATATGTAAATAATTTTTTTTTATTGTACATTATCAACGCAATGGCTGGCTTTCTTTCTATCCTGTTTCTCCTCTCTCTGCATACCATATCTTCTGTGTTCTAATAATTCCTCTTCTTCTCTCTATCGAGTCTATCGTATGTCTATCTCTCCCATCACACTCTTCTCCCTCTTATCTCTTCACAATCCTTATTCTTCTCTCCTATATCTGTCCTCTCCTTCCTCATCAGTCTCTCTCTCCCTCCTAATTCAGTCCCACAAATTGATTTTAAATGTACATATCTGGTCTGAATTTATATTTTTGTACATCATGATTGAATGTCTAAAAATGTAATATAATGCCTCATGTATACGTATATTTCATGTAATTCAGCTTTTGAGCTGCCACGTGGTTTTTCAATAAAGACCTTTTCAATCAAACAAGGCAATTGCATGATACATGTAAGTGACCACAACTAAACTTTATTTCTTTGACATCTCTAACCCATCTTTTTTCCTGTGCCAATGCTTTGACCTACATGTAAAAATTTCATTCCTGACTTAGTCAAGCCTGTTCCTTCTCCCCTTCTTATTATGCGATGCAACTGTATGCAGATCAAAAGGTGACTTGCTTTATTCATTTTTATAAAAAGCCTCTAAATGCTACTTTATCTAGATGATAAATTTTTTTTTAAAATCAAAGAAACAAACATTCTACATGTATATCTAAAGTTAGAATCTGTTTTGAAGAATTATGAACCTAACATCGTCTTCTGAGATCTAGATTAGGCTAGAAGATGTCATCAAACTCATGAAAATAAGTAAAAACTGATACCAAAATCATAAAAAAAATTTTTTTTGCCTTGCTAGTGATGCAATTGTTTCAATGGATCTCTATTTTGGATAAAAATATTTCTAAACTGGCAGGCCTGAAGTTTGGATTTGTTTGTTTACTTTTAGTAATTTTTTTTCCAGTTGTAGCCTGTTGCGATATGACATCATCTAATGTTAATTTTGCAATCGCAAATCTCTGGAGTTCTTCTTTCTCCTTTTTTCTTCTTCTTCTTCTTCCTCTTTATTTTCTTCCTCTTCTTCTTCCTCCTCTTCTTCTTTTCTTCTTTCTTCTTCTTCTTCTTCTTCTTCTTCTTCTTCTTCTTCTTCTTCTTCTTCTTCTTCTTCTTCTTCTTCTTCTTCTTCTTCTTCTTCTTCTTCTTCTTCTTCTTCTTCTTCTTCTTCTTCTTCTTCTTCTTCTTCTTCTTCTTCTTCTTCTTCTTCTTCTTCTTCTTCTTCTTCTTCTTCTTCTTCTTCTGGCAAGACTTCCTTTTGCGACAGCCACCCAAAAATGCAAGGTGTGCTTTATTCCGTTAGCAAGTTTGGGTGGCTGTTGCAAAAGGAAGTCTTTCCCAGAAATTCGCTGAAAACATGGAATCGACTGAATTTTTAACTTTTGAAAACAAAGAGCGAATCATATGGTTCCACCCAGCCGGCGCCTCCAAACTCTCCCCGGCCCCGCGCCCGCTAGCTCCGGCCGCAGCCAATCTAGTATGCAGTTTAGCATGTTTAGTTTAGTATTGGCTATTATTGCGTCGACGTTGTGATGCCTTCGTTATTTACTTACCCAAATGTTCCCTGACCTATCTTCGCCAATTTTTCATATTTGGACACTTCTTCGCAATATTTGAATTCCAAGGAATCTCTTTGATACGTAGCCATTGCCATCTTATAGCCTTGGTTAGTGGAAGCTTGACCAGGCGGTCCTGAAAAAGCTCCTCCTTTACTACTTTCAGCCATTTTGAGACAACGTACCTCGGTAGTCCAATACAACGTACGTACGTAAAGCCGACGTAAAAATGAACGAATGGGAATGACTATACTTTTCACTTGTGAGTTCAAGTTTTTCCTTTTAATTTATTAAATGCAGAATTCAATGAAAAGTATAAAAATCATTCAAAGCTCGCTTTAACAAATGTAAAAACTAATAAATACTAAAATGATGATTGTCGGATTGTAAAATCTTTTACTATTATGGGCAAGAGGAAAATATATTTTTAAAATTAAATCATGAAGCCTGGAAATTACCTGCCTCTGACAATTGCTAGTACACAGGAAATTTCCACCAATCAACGTCGCTAGTTTTTGACACACCTCCATCCTGTGTTTTTCGCTTTGTGTATGCATATGCATAGCTAAAGTAAAGAGAAAAAAAAGGAACCGAAGATCGTAGAAATACATCGTTTTCTGAAGCAGACTCTGCAAGGTAAAACTGATTTTGAAAGCGTGTGCGCCTGTGGAACGTCAGAATTTACATGGCGTTTGAATTATGTTTTCCCTCCTCTTAGTTTTATCAATTTACATGTACCTCGTATTTTTTGACTGTGTGAACTGTGACTGTGTGACTAGTGTACTGTAATGTGAGTGAGTTGCGACGTAAGGGATAGATCTACGTGATCAGGATAGGCCGGTAGGATTGGGGGGGGGGGGGGGGGGGGGGGGGGGGTGGGTGGTAAGTCATGTGTCCGGAAATAAAACCTTGTCTTTTGCCTTTGGATTGAACAAACTGTATTGGCACTAGTCAGCTAGTGCACTCTCTGCAGCTTTCGCACCAGGAGACTAAAAGTAAAACCCAATTTAACGTTATTATCATTATGAAATATGAAATCACAAAAAAATAAATATTGAATTTAAGAGTCGGAAAGATGTTTCTAAATCCGTCCTCTCTGTCTTGTACTGTTTTCATGTATTTTCCTAAAAATCCTCAACTTCATGTCAAATTCAGTCACTCATATTCAATGCTCACATCGTTCAGCTCCGTTCTAATATTTTGATCCTAGATCCTAGATTGAAGTTAGCAATCAATTGACAGGTGTCAAGCCATTGTAGGTTTTTTTTTTTTTTTTTCTATATTTATGTTTCGATATTTGCTATGAGAGAGGGAGTGCATGGGTGTGGTTATGTGTAGGTGTGTGTGTAACAACAACAATTTGACACCCTTCAACAACAACAACAGCAACAACAACAAAAAAAAAAACACGAAAAAAACTACCATTGCATGACACCCTTGAATGTAGATATGGATTTCCCAACTTCTATCTAGTAGGATCAAAATATTCGAATATGAGTGAATTTGGCATAAACTTTAACTTTGACATGACTTGAGAAACAATTCTCCACTTAACATGCTCCACTCCCCAGGAATCATTTTCTGCTTTCAAACATGTGGTGCATCTATAATACAGGGTGGCCCAGAAAAAAAAAAAAACCCACCTGAGATCTACATTGTCAGTGAAGACATAGACATGATATACTAGTCATCAACTTTTGCTCTTATTGGGTAAAAAATTATTTTCCAAGTAAAATTAGAACAAGATCGTCAATTTGAGGTATAGCATTTTTATTCTTACAGAGCTGTTTTTGTGAGACAGTGTCAGTTTCTAGTTTGCCACTTTTGCATCTATAGTCATTCTTCAAGGAGGGAGAAAGATGCAGATGATGGCATCCTACAGGGTTCTCACTAGAAAAAAATCAACACACGGTTCCCACTCTGCGCAAAGCGTGGAAGTTTCAGAAGTTTTACGGAATAACACCTAAAGTTAGATGTGGCAGCAGTTTATGCTATAGTAAAAGGATGACAAATACTTCTTGGTAAGCAGTTGTCTACTAATGGCATAAAAGTAAAAATACATTGCCGAAAAGAAAAATAATCAGTGACATCTATCATTATTGTTATGAATATATACTCCAATATTTTTTTACCCTTGTTGCCACGTATGGTGCAGCAATTTCACACATGGTTCTTCCTTGTCTGAAACCCTTTACGCATGGTATTGGAACCGTGGGTGTTATGTACTGGCGAGAACCATGGCATCCTATACAGTAAATCTTTGTTGACTTGAAAACGATTACAAAATGAATGAAGCAGAGATTGTATGGAATGCCAATATGCGTAATTTTCTTGCTTCTTCAAGTATGAAGTTGCCAAAGTAGCTAATTTCGAAAGTCATCTACCCACAAAAACAGTTTGGAATAGAATTTCCTACCAAATAAAAACTAATGATATTGATGTTGATTATATTGCAGATCTCAGGTGATGCATTTTTTTCTGGGCCACCCTGTAGATTGAAAGTAGAGTTAAAGGAAACCAACATCCTCAAGTCAAGTAGTTTTTAAATCAAAGCTTAGAAAAACAAACAAAAAACAACAAAAACACCAAATAAACCACCCAGATCAGCGAAAATTTGAGTGAAATTGGACACGAAAGAAAGTTGTACCCATATGAATTTTTCTGTTTTTGACACTACCATAGCCATCGGTGATAAAATTTGTGAATAACTCTCAATATGTTTTGTACACAGAATTTCACATATTCTTCAAGAACACATGTTTTCATTGTCCTTATCTCAAATATGTTGTGGTGAAAACTTCAGAAAAGACATTATACATGCATATCTTGAGTTTGGCTTCAGAAAATAAGCAAATTTTAAGCAAAATGAAAATTTCTAATTGTATGTGTGTACAAAACATACTGAGAATTGTCCACAGTAGCTGTGGTAGTGAAAAAAAAATGTCATACAGAAATTTCATATATAGCCATAACTTTCATACTCTATGTCCAATTTTGTTCAAATTCATGCTGATCTGTTTTATCCCATCTTAGGCTTTGATTTAAAAACTACTTGACTTGAGGCTGTTGGTTTCCTTTAAATGGCATTGATTCAACCTTTTTTAAAAAGGCATTGGTTAACATTGTTATAATTTTAAAAAACTCATTTTGCTACTTGAAAATGGGATAAACATAGGGGTTATAGTGTAAAAATACCAGTCTGAAAGTTTCAAAGAATAATATCCACAGGAAGTATTTTTAAATATTAGAAATGTGAACCAATGTTTGATAAATATATAAGAGCTGGTTGCACAGACTAGACGTAAGGAGTGCACATGCGCGCATGGCTCACTGGACCATACTATGTGTATTGGCGTATCACACTGAGGGAGGCAGATAATGGTCTTTTTGAACTCAAGCAAAACGGTCCTCTTATTTATTGTCTCTGAGACCAAAAATAATAAAAGCGCAGTTTGCATCTTACTAACAGTTTTTCATTCCAAATTATGGTTGGTTTCAGGGTTTTTGAGTACAAATACAAGTACTCATACACATGTTTCATCTTAGTTTGAAAATGTTTTAAGTTGGCTGCTCACAAAGTTAGCCAATGCCTTTAAATGTTTAATTATTGTATTTGTCCTTGCAGGATCTTGAACTGTTATGCCTAGGCTAGCCTCTCTTCAGTCTCTGTATCGCCTTTGTCGATCCTCTTCCTACCTCCCAGCGACCAATGTGATCCCGTCCTCCTGCATCCAGTGGAATAAAGGACATACCAGATCAGTGGTAAGTGCCAGTACTTTAAGGAAATTAGGGCTAGGGGGTGAGGGAGGTTACGTGATACATCTGCCCCCCTCTTCCCCCCGGGGGGGGGGGGGTACAAAAAAAAGACCCAAAAAGTGGTAGGTATGTGCCGCGGGCGAGACAAAAAAACGGGGGCTTTGGAACGGACTTATTGTAAAAAGGAGGGTCTTCGGAACAAGCTTCAGAACGGGCTTTGGAACTACAAATGTTTGTGAAAATGGGGGTCTTTGGAACGGTTCGCCTGCGTGTGAGTGCGCATGTATCCCTATGGAACGGGCATATGTGCATGCAGCTAGCCCGGCGGCACAGGCGCCGGGTGCGCTCGCGCATAGCCGATGGTCGGAAAGCGCTGGCTACCCTCCCCCCCGTGCTTTTTTCTCGATAAGGAGAAAATGCTATGCTTTGGAATGGCTTTTTTTGTTCTTTATCCCAGTAAGAAGAAAATGCTATGCTTTGGAACAGAAATTTGAGTGTTGGTTGATGAACTACATGTACAATTAAGCATAAACATGAATACAAATTTTAATCTAATAAAATGTTATACCCCACTGAACAACAATTGCACATTAATGTGAATACACTCACAAAGAAAATTTTCAAAGCACTGGAATGTCTAACAAAATTTTTCTATTTGAATTAAGTGCACAGCTCAGCAATTTTCATTCTTCAATCAACTTGTTGCAGCTGAATCACAGCTATACAGTTTACATGTAGTATGCTGATACCATAGAGTTAAATACGTACTAAACTAGAGCGCGCGCTCCCCATAGTGCGCGTACAAACGAAAGGTCCCTAATTGAAGATGGGCTCGCACGCCCGGATCAGGGCAACTAACCCGGAAGTCGCGTAAGCTACAACGTGTAAAGGCATTGGGACCGTCGAGGGTCTAGAGCAGGCTCTATGACTTAGAAGAGTAAAACTCCAATAAAATATATTTTGAAATGACAGTAATTGTGGAAAAAACAAAGCAAATAAAAAAGAGTAATATTTACAGTTTATGGATGAAAATAAAAGCAATACTTTCTACTGCGAATAGCTGAAGCACTGAAGTCTCGTACACTCTAAATATTTTCTCCCATCTCCATCCACTTTTTTTTCTCTTGTTCTGTCGTTTATTAGTTTATGCTCTCTGACTGTATCTCTCTCTCTCTCTCTCTCATTCCCCATATCAATACGATTTTTTAAATCATTTTTTTTGTAACCAATTATTCTGTCAATGTATAAGCCTAGATTTATATGCATTGTAAAAGATATCTACCCAAAACTTCCAAATCATTCTATGTCAGTACAACATGAATCTTCAAAGTAGCTCTCGAGACCCAGCTCACCAATCAAATGTTCCAGTTGATTTTCAGTAGCATCACAAAGAGGGCATTTCCCCGCGATTTTTTTTTTAATTGAACAAAAAATATATAGCAAATGCGCCCACGGCCGTACATGGGGGGATATTCCTATTTTCTTTTAACTAACATTTTGTTTAAATGAAAATTTCCCCAAAATTCACCAAAAGTGTGCAAGAAGTCCTCCAATTTCACTTCAGAAAATGAGAAAGCACCCTAATGACAAGCTCGTTTGCTTTCTTCCCTCTCTTTCAAGTTTCTTTGAAAAATGTGTCTTGGCCCCCAGAAAAACTCCGCATACGGCCATGAATGCGCCTCTGCTCCCCCCCCCCCCATATTGCCAAAATCCTGTTGCTGCCACTAATGATATTTCAAACAAGGTCCCCCCCCCCCTTCCACCGAAATGTTCATGAACAATATACCCATAATTATACTGTATTTGTCAAATTTTACAAGTTACAGAATTTGACAAATACAGTTTATTTGTAGAGTACAGGAGAAAAAAATAGATAAGAGTAATTTTGAGCAAAACCTTATTGTTTCAGTCAAGATCATTTCATTTTCTTTTCACCTTTTCACTCCTCTTTTCTTCACATAAATAGCTCTCTTAAATTCTCATCTTCCTCCAATCCAATGCCTAATTCCACCACCACCACCAATAAAAAAAACCCCAAACAAACACACAAACAAAATTGTTCACCTCTTTCATTCATTGGAGATCAAAAATAAAAGGGGTATGCATGTCAGTTTCTATTGAACAGAATCAAGTATTAAATGTCATTTAATTGCCATTAACACCTTTCTGTTTACTTGAAAAAATGGAAAGAAAATTTGTTGCAGAGGAATCAGTAACTGAATTGTCTAATACTACTACAGCATTAGAATACATGGTATTTATCATCAGCATCATCATCAAACTTGATAGGCTGGCGGCGGACGATTCAAATGTAATTATTATACAGAAAAATAAAGGAGCAAGAAGACCAAGTACAGAAAAAAAAAAGAATGAGAGGGAAGAATAATCTGAAAATAAAGAAAGGAAGAGAGATAAATACCCATATTCAGAGCACAAACAATGGAGCCTTATGATGGGAGTGAAGGTCTTGTATCATAGCTCCATAACTAGGATATGTTGCTTGTCCTATCTCCTTCCTCCTTTTTATTTATTTATTTTTATTTACTTATCACTTTTTTTTGGGGGGGGGCGGGGGCCTTTGTTGTTATATAAAACCTCATAACAATGCATGTATTTCAGTACAAAAATTATTCTGTAATAAAGTTATCTTCTATAAAAAGCAGCAGTATTTTCATTATTCAATTATATATATTATATTTCTAATATATATATTTTTACAATATATATTATATTTCTATTATATATATTACTATTATACATATTATATTTATATCATATATTATCTTATATATACATTATATTTCATTAATATAGAAATGTGCATGCATATCGGAATATGCAAGTAGACCATATCAGAAAGCCCAAGAAGGCATACATGTCCCTTGGCTTTTGGTGTTTGAAAAAAACTTTTCTCCCTTGAGGGATGTGACCTTTCTGACAGAAAGTCTTTATTTACTTTAAAAAAGTTGGCATATTGTTAACATGGGTGAAATCTACACATTTTCAAAATCATTTTTTCAGTTGGTTTATCTGAAAATATTTTTGTATGTTATAAAATGATGCCTCTACTCAACTCCTTTCATATCATAAACATGTATTTTCAGAAAAAAACCAATAGCTCAGCAAAAATATGTAAATGTCATTTAAAACTGTTGTAGGTTATGTCTCCTGTCCAATTTGCCCCCAATTTACAGTACATACATATTCAAAAGGGCAATCTAACCATTTAGGAAATTATATGCATTGTATACATCCAAAAGAATATCATACAAGTGATATACACTTTGCTCCCATATTGTCGATGCGAATACTTTTGAATTATAGTTTTTTAATTCATATTTTCAATCATTTATCCATTCATTCATTTAATTCATTATTTTTAGGGGATGCACATATATCAAAATGGTAGTACATGACTACATGTACAAAACAAGCCCCTATGGCAATTGTTCTGAAGTGATAACCTTGTAACTGGATTCATGACTCAATCCTGGAACAATAAAGCAAGTACATATATCTAACTCTCGCCCTATGCCTATACAAATCGAACCTGAATTGCAAATTGCAAGGTTGGCTTTTACAGTTCAAGTTTGAGTGATATACAAACATGTTTAGAAAAGCTATAATTGTCAGGTTGAATCTTTGACTGCGCAAAGTTGAATGACATGTTTGCTTCCGCCACTGCCAGAGCGGAAATGTACGGCCTAGTTTTCTGTTTCCATATACAACATCACATATCTGATTTTGTTTTTGTGACTCCAAAATAAAGTTGTGTTTCCCATAAACATACATGAACCAAGCCTGAAGTTAATCCTTTTAACTTTAATCAGATCCTCCTCACTCCTATATGCATACATGATCAAAGTTTAAAACTGATCTGTCAAATAGACAGAAGGATAAATGGAGGACCCCAAAACAATTTACATTTTTTGAAAAAATTCTGGTATGGAAAATGACAATAAATGTAATTCAAGCCTAAAATCATGTACAGGGTATACAGTGGAAACTCAATATTTAAAGTGATATAACAATATCCCTGATATTATGTGATTTTGCATATCAGACATTCTTCTGTTTTTTTTTTAATCCCAACAGTTAGCCTATAATCTAGGATAGGGCTGCAGATATTGTCTTTTGGTGTCAACCGCAAACATAATACATCTGATATATATGTAAGACTACAAACGATGGGCTTGATCGCAGTCCACCATTTCACAGCCTATACACTGGTCTTGCAATAGTGGTTGTTTTTAATTATGGACAACACTGATTTTTCATACGAAACCTCGCCCCCAATCCTCATTGTCCATAATTAATTTTAAAAAATCAAAATGCAAGATCGGATGGTACGAACTGGGCTGCTTTGCAGCTCTCCGTTTGTAGTCTTGTCACATCAGACACATTGCTTACCATTACGATTGACAGCAAAAAAAAAGCAGCTGCCCCAGCCTAGAATATAAGTTATAGTGAGTTTCCGCAAACTTACTGACCTAGGAACAAAATTGTCTTAGTTAATTTATGTCTTCTTGATGGCTGATTGTTATTAACATAACGACGAGTGAACAGCCTGCCGTGATGATGGGTAATAGTCTTAATGTACAACGAACTGATATGCTTAATGAGCTGTACACAATGGTCATCTTCATCTTCTAAATATTGATCATAAAAATGTTGCTCCAAGTCCCTAAACACCTTATGCCTTACTGATTCGATTACATTTTGTTGAACGCCGTGTAGGATATCTTTAGACACTTTCATTGGGTTGGAGTTGGCGCACAATGTGTTTCTGTAAGGCAAAGGAAAAAAACAGTTATGTTAATTAAACATTTGCAGAAATAGTTACAGAAGTATTTCTATGAAATATTTTACCATTTACATGCTGTTTGATACTTGAGAATTCAACATCAATACAATAGTTAATTTTGCAAAATAACTGCAAAATCTTTAGGAGTTAAATGAGATTATAGATCACAGCAATTATGTATGGTAAACAAAATTTGAAGATATGAAACAACAATGAAACAAACATACAAGTCAGGACTTGAACATGTCCTTAAAAACTGATCACATAATGAAATCATCTTACCTGACTATTTTTTCCTGATAAAGAGAGAAAATGTGAACGCATAAACAAACTGTAGGAACAAGAAAAATGAACAATAAAACTGTTAAAGACGTAGGGAAATAAAATTTCTTCATAGCTGATATTATGAGTTTCTTTTATAACTTATCATACGTAAAAAAGTAATAAACATCAGAGACATAAAATACATGTATAGTGATAAATTTGAAGTAAATATTGACAAGCTGGTGAAAGAAAAAGGCAAAAGTGCATTCCTGTACATACATGTATTTTGCCTATTTTTTTTAAATGGCTGGCTATTCTTGTAGCATTTGCAAAGTATGTTTACAGAAACTGAATAGTTCTGGCACTAATAAAATTATATGAACAATAGAAATAATAATAATATTAGTAGTAATTGTAATAATAATAATTGTAATTATAGTAATAATTATTAAAAGAATAATAATTAATCATTATTATAATTAAAGATAATAATAATAATAATAAAACTATACACATAATGAATGTAACAATCAACACCATCAACAATAAAAAAAAATGGAAACACTATTGATGGCAATATGTCCATGTAATAAAGGCTCAAATGCAGCAAAGGGAATTTTTAATTGAAATCTTGTTTTACAAAAGAAGAAAAATCATAAAATAAATGTTGACTGGTGAACAGAACATGTGCATGTCATATTTTATAACAAATTAACTTCAATATAGAAAACATTCAAACTAAAATTAGTATTAGCTAAGACTTTGCAAAAATTCAGGAAATATAAAACAAAACAACAAGTTAGTGAATTTGTTTACCTCAGAATTTTATCTGTACACTTGATGATTTCATATACATCTGTCCTTGGCTTGACTAAGCCCCCTCTGTCTTTCCTCTCAGTGAAGGAGCCAATACCAGTCAGATGCAAAGAATTGGGGGCATTTCGATGGAGTGCAAGGGAACACTGGGTGCACTTGCAGCTTCTGATGACATGACGCGAAACATATCCAGACATGTAGTGAAGGACATGATCATGGTACTCTGATGGTGTGGAGAGTAACTCAGCAAATTTTTGCAAATGTTCATCAAGGTGAATTGAAGAAGACGATGGTGAATGGTGGAAGACAGTGTTTAGTGGTTCATCTATGACAGAATTACCCTTCTTGGATGGCATAACATCATTCTTCAAAAGGATGGCTCTAAGGGACCATTTGAACTGCAGGCAATTTGGATTGTTATTCCACCCATTGCGTCGTCTAATTCTACTGAAGAACATCTCCAAGTGGTCCTGAGACATTTTGAATGTGAGCACATATTTGAAGGGTTTCTCACAAGTTAACAGATCTTCACAGATATGTAGAACAGAACTAATAGTGATCATGAGACCAACCCAGGCAGTTTTTCTGCGACCAAAGCAAATCTTTGCACCAGACGGATCCTTCAAAGATGCTATATACTCCTTCATTTGAAGCATCCATCGTCTCCTCTTATCGAAGTTGGTAAGCGTCATTGGACTCTTAAATCCTTTACCTGCTGTCGACTTCGAATTAAGGTAGTCGAATAGACGATCTATTCTGCGGATGAACGCAGTCGTTGCTTGACTTCCTGCAAAATCTGGTAACTTTAAGTCTTCTCTACAGAAGTCAATAGCATCAGCTACAGAAGAACTCAGAGTTTGGACTGCTGTTTTTACATTCATTTTGTGTTGTTGCCACTGGATATGTTTACACGTAAGTTTATTTGCTAGGTTGAGATTGTCCTTTTCCTGCAACTTCTGTAGCTTGGTGATATACTCCCATGAAATCCTGTCACCACCTTGATAGATTACACCTAACTGTGCAAAGTTATTCCTCACAAGCTTCACAAGATGGCATGCATCAAATAGAAAGTGAATATTTTCATTGGGATTGCTGGGATGCTTAAAGTATGTCTGCATTCTTCCAGGAATCAGTGAACATCCAAGTAATGACGAAGTGTACTGGTTGGCATAGGAGCCATCGCACACTACTCCTCGCACTTTCAGACCAGCATCTGTTAGTATGCAGATGAGTTGCTTTATAATCTCGGACTGAGCTTCGCCACCAAGATGGTCTGTCACATAGTAAGCAACAGGGTACTTCCAGTGTCCTGTTAGGCCTACAACCATGAATACTAAAGCCTCAGATGCCAGATCGTCTCCAGAGGAAGGCTGAAAGTTTCCACAATCCACAAAACCTGCATAGCTTCCAGACTTTGGATCAAAAACAACTTCTTTCTTCAGAGCCATGCCATCTAGCATCAGCACGCAATCTTTCATGTATTCATTCTGTTCCACCTTCTCTTTGATGTGTTGGATCACCTCTGTCAGGAATCCAGGCTTGCAATCAATGCTGGAACACCATCTCCGAATTGTTGAAGGGTGGGGAAGGTGAAGGAATTTCCTCAAATATTCATAAGCTTGTGCACTGTAAAAATGTACAGTGACAGCAAATTTCTTTAAGTCATCAGAATACCGCATGCCTTGAAGTTGAGTGCTATGTTTCAGTGACTTCAGCTCATTTTCAATGAGAACAAGTGTGCTCTCATCAAAATTCTCGTTTAGCATGTCCAATTGAGATTTACTGATCATGCTTTGATCTCTCACTTTTTTAAGGAGAGATGAGATGGTCTTCTCTCTCGTCTTGATTTTTCTTTTCGCAGACTTTAGTTCCTTTGTTGTTTCAGCAAGCCTTTTCTGAGTGTCTTGCAGCTTTTCTTTCATCAACTCCTCATTCAAATTGTATGAATGGTCATTGTGAATCCTTTTGGGTGAAGGTTCAGATGGTACCGTATCCTCTGCTGGCAGACTTCTTTTAATGGGAGGCTTCCTCTGATGGATGACAGGCTGCTTGAGGGGTGGATGACACAGAAACAAAGAAGGGACTGCCTGTGCCGTCAGGGTATGCCTGTATTTTTCTCTGTCGTCCCTTGGATGAACACCTGCAGTGAAAAATAACATCAGAGGAAACATATAATATAAAACAAAGTAAGAAATATTTTCTTTTCAACTGTCTATAAGATTTCTTAGCTTCAAGATGCAAGAAGATTAACTCATTTTCTCAAAACACAGAGGATGGTAATCTCATAAATACATGTATATGCTAAACACAGGTTTAAGTCCAGAATAAAAATGACTTCGTCCACACTTCTATGGAATGTGCGGTTTCATTTTCCTTATTTAATGGGGAATCCAACCTTGGTCATAACATGTTGTGTGGGAAAGGAGAAAATAAGTAAACCAGATTGGTGAAAGTTTGAAAGAAATCGGACACTGAGCAATAAGGAAGTTATGGTTCCTTTAAAATTAAGATCTTGCCAATTTGAAATTTACATTTATGTAAATTTAAAATTGGCAACTATGTAAGTAAATTATGACATGGGGCAAGGACAACTTCCTCATAGGCCATGTACTTAATTATCAGGGATTTTTGGTTTTCTCTTAAGTAGCTATTCCCTTGGGGCAGTAATCAAAATATATCCCAGGTGGCATATTGTTTTATGTCCACATGAAAGAAAAACATAATTTGAAATAAAACTTTTGAAAAAATTAGATTTTAGTCATTTTATGTATTGGGGCACATGGAAGAGTAGAAGTCTATGCCTGACATCATTATAACATCACATGTGCGGCCAATTTGAAGTCTCCATAGGTGATAGGTATAGTGATTACCGATTTTCACAACTTTTGAAAATTCATAACTTGATCGTTTGACCCATATTGTTCAAACTTTCACCTATCAACTTGTCTGATCCTTCTTTTTCCTCTAAATACAACTTTTTATTTGGGTTGGATTCCCCTTTAATATTCATGAAAAAATTAACTTTAACCCCCCCCCCCCACAAAAAAAAATATTTTACACTCATATACATGTAGTCTTTGACAATTCACTGCTAAAATATTTTTGGGACACTTATTATTGCAGACCATGTACTTGGTAAATTAGTTGCAAATGCACTTCGTAACAGCATGTTCTATATTAACTTAACCTACATGTAGGGTCAACTATGAGAATACATTCGAGAGTGTTTTCTTCTAATTACCACTTCTTTTACCAAAAATAGCTTAGAGCATATAACACGAAACGTAAGACCAACAAGATACATCATTTTCATTACACATATGAAATATTGTATGCCAAAGAGAATCTAAAGCAGACTGCAGGATGGCCATATCTTTGAAATGCAGACAGAGGAAAAGGGACCAACATTACGATTTCTCTCTTCTTTTTAACAAAATTTTAAAGTTTTGGAAGAAAAAAGTAAAGATATGCTTGAACTACCAATATTTGTTCAATTGAAATTACATGTACTTGCATTTAACCTTCATTAAGTGTTACTAATAGAAAAAATTCCAAATTTTTGTATTACATTAACATACTATTGACACTCTGACTCAAGAGAGGGATTTTTCTTTAACTTTCTTAATGGAATATTAAAGACCTACGTCACCTACCTGACAAATAATCCTCTTTCTTGAAATACTCACTGCAAACATAATGGTATTTGGTTGGTTTGAAATGGTCACGACTGACACGAGAACACCATTTCTGCAATAGTTCATTGTCATGGAATGGAAACCTGCAACATAATTCAAAACCATAAAATACAATTTCTCTTTAGGTCCAGCTAGGTGTTATGTTAAAATTTTAACCCCCCCCCCCCAAAAAAAATCAAAATATAAAAAAATGTAAAGTATTAGAAAGAGAGAAAACACATGAGACGAAAACATTACACACATTTGCACAGCTCACAATGGTAATGCATCCTAGACACTTGCACTCTGCAACCACCCTGTCTGTGGTGAGTCTATGCAACATACAACACACACTCAAAAAAGTGTTTAAAATATCACTTTTGTGAAAAAAACAACAACACCCAGTTCCATTCAGTTATGATTTGTTTTCATTATAGACTTAGGAATCATTTTTTTATCCACCAGAGCGCTCAAAAACTTAAATTTTGAGCATATTGGTGACAACCTTTATTGGTGGAAACTGAAATTGATGCAGATCGCCATCTCCACAGACTCCCTTTTTAATCACAAAAAAATTATTTTAAGAATTCAATTTAGTTTTGGTCCAAGGCATATTTTTTATGATGAATTACTATAGTAAAATCTGACTGTACCAAAAAATCAAGCATATTATTCATTCTAGATCAAGAGAAAAAAAGCCAAACATTGACAATCTTATTCATGTAATTTCACCACACAGTGGTTTCTGAGGACAAGGTTATATCATAACCTTGTACATTGTTGGATAATTAAGACTTGAGTGTATCTAACTAGACCTAGGACTAGTCTAGTGTAATTGTATTTGGCAGTGTATACAGCCTCACACCGCCATTAAGAACACCTAACATGATTTAATGAGTAGATACGTCAGGTGAGGGTTTGTGTTCGGTCCACTCCCTTTCACTCCCGTTACACTACGTTACCCTCCACTAGTTGAGGATTAGCGTAGTGTAACGGTGGTGAAAGTGAGTGGACCGAACACAAACCCTCACCTGAGGTAATGAGTAGGACTTGTCTCCTGTTAGACCTGTATGTTTTGCAGCTCATTATGGTCTAAGCCAAATCACAATCAAAATTCAACTACTTCAGGCTAATTTCTATGTTTGATAAATTGTCAAAACCCAAGTCAAGTGATTACCTGCTGAAACAGACACAAGAGCATTCACACAAATAATGAGCGTAAAGTTTATGCGTAGACCTATAAACGTTAGGATTTGTATGAATATGGTAGTGGATCGTATTACCGAACACTTTTCATGAATTTGATCATATCAAACACATATTCTAATAAATACGATCACTCACTATACTTTTGACTCTGATTCAGCAGGTAATTACCTGACTTGGCGCAAATGGGTTTTGACACTTTTACAAACAATGGCTGTCATGCCATGGACATGAGCATGGCTGTTATGCACGTCTCAACCAACATGTCAATTGTCATTGTCAACACTGAAACAAATTTTACCAAGACAAGTGACAGAAATATTTACTCTAGCCTAGGCTAGATCTAGATTTATCTATCCATACATGCTAGAAACTCTCTCTGAATCCTACATTTTCTTGAAAAAAAAGAATACTTAATTTAAAAAGTGTAACGTTTTTTCTGACTCGCAATGTAGTGCATAGCTTCGTCTTCAGAAGACAGAAGTTCAGGCCCACAAAACACAGCAATTGGAATTGTACAGTCCCACATACAGAAATTACAGATACAGGTAGCAGCTAAGACGTCAACTTCTGAAGTTCTGTCATCCTAACTTCCCAACCCAATTTAACGTTAAGTTCAACAAATTTTACATTCATAATAACAACGGGAGATTTCTTACCGGTGGAAACAAATAGACGTTCCACTCTTCCAACGATTGGAGCAACCATAGCAGGCACAAGAGCTTGGCATTGTTGCCTTCTTCGTGTCGCCGTCGCGTCGATCGTCTGACTGCAGCTCTATATTTTCCACTGTAAACTGTGTGTGTCGTGCGCTCCTCCGTTGCCCTGATGTAAAATGGCCGCCGTAAATCAAACGGAACATGAATTTTTCTCAAGTGAGCCCTCTAGTGTTTAGGTTTATATAACTCTATGGCTGATACAGACCTAGTTTGCAGCCCCAAACCTCGGTCTGTCGAAACATGTTATAGAGGTCTGAGCAGAAGACTAAAGGAGGTCAATGGGGATCGTGTACTATAACTGCTCCAGACAAAGCCAGCAGCAAGTCTTGCTAGGCTTCTCTCAAGATGCAATGAATTTAAATAAAGTGTCAATTAGGGTCTGTGCCTTCAGACTAATGCAGACCCTGGTCAAAGCACAGTAGTCAATAAGTAATAGAGGCTTGTTCACACATGCAGCGGTTAAACTAAAAAAAATATGGATTTTGGGGGGTGTGTGTGCTATAAAATGAATGGTACATGTAAGTGCCATGGAGTTTTGCAACAAAGAGTGCTAAACTAAAATATATACAGTACATGTATGCTTATCTTCCCATACCTGTGTGTCATTAGATACTGAAATATTAGGGCAGCACTGTATGAAAGCTTGAAAAAAATACCCTGTATATTTATCTGTGGCGGTTGACCACATCATATTTGAACATCGTCTTGCTGGATGGATCTGTAATACCATCTTCTTCTCAGGGGTAGAAAAGCACTAAGTCTGGTCCCACTCTGGACTCTCAAAGTCTGGACATACATGCACACTGTAGTCATTTTCTACAGCTAATATGCATGCTATTGGCATCGGCATCACTCAATCCGCTCTTTTAGTGGGGACTTCTCAACATACTTTTAGAGATGGATTTATTCCAGACTTGTGAATGCTATTCACACAACTCCATGGAGATTAAGCTTTTCTTATAAGACTAATAGAGGTCCAGTAGTCCAATTGCCCCATAATTCATTCTTCCCCCCCCCCCCATTTCCAATATCAAATTGTCAAAATTTCAATTCATACTTCAAGAAAAAAAAACAAATAAAAAGATAAACCATAACAGTGTAAAAATAGCCCTTTAAAGGAGAATACAACCCAGACATCAGTATGCTTTCAGTGAATGGAGAAAAACAAGAAGAATAAACAGTGAAAGTTTGAGGAAAATCGGACAATCTGTTCAAGAGTTATGAACTTTGAAAGTTTAAGTAAATCCTTATTATGTGGATACTTAAATTGGCAACTTTGCCAGCATCTGTGATGTCATCATAGACAACACTCCATTCATTTTGTACACAGAATTTAACATTTTCTTTATTTTCAAGAGAAATAAAAATTCTCTTGATTTATTGTTTGAGTATGATATGGCTATATGAATTCTGCAAGCATATTGGGAAGAATTATGTTGATTACTGATTTGAAATTTCATATAAATCAATTTTTTTGAAAAATTATGTACAAAATGAATTGAGAGTTGTCCACGATGACATCACAGATGCTGGCAAAGTTGCCAACTCAAGGATCCTCATATTAAGGATTTACTGAAACTTTCAAAATTCACAACTCTTGAACAGATTGTCCGATTTTCCTCAAACTTTCACTGTTTACTCTTCTTGGTCATCTTTATTCATGAAGAGCACACTAATGTTTGGGTTGTATTCTCCTTTAATGGAACAGCTTTGTTGAACTACTGTACTTTTGTAATGTGATAAGGGTCTGTGGTATCAGACTACACATATCTACCCAGACATCTGATAATTGGAGACCTTGCAGGACTGGAGATTGTAGACTTTTATAGTGTAAAGCACACAAAGAGCTGGACACACCCCTTTATACATATCACGCATGATATGCTGCTGTGCCCTGGACTAACTCATTTACCTAGTTAGCTGCTTAGACAGACAGACAAGATCTGCGGAAGGAATATTGGTAGGTTAATTCATTCTGGTCACTAAATTTGCAGGATATTAGGTCGTTGATATTCCATGAACTTGATAGCTTTTAACCCTTTTAGATTAATCCATATTGGTATGAATGTGAGTTTGAGTTGAAGCTGAACATTGTATGGTCTGTGGAAAGAAGCATCTTTTTGGATCATGTAAATCAAACAGCTCAACAATAGACAAGCAGGTTTATTGCTGCATCATGTCAGTACGTGCCTATGAAGGATGCCAAGTATTTTACTGTTGTTTGGTTTCAATGGAACACGGAGATCTGCTTCAGAGGTTCAAAGGTGTCTTGTTTTATTGTTGAGCCATATGACTTCTGAATTCCATTATTGCAGAGGGCTTCGTACAGGTCCTATCTGTTTTCCATGGAAAATGGGTTTAAACGCTTTTTGAATTAGTAATAAAATTACCATGAATGTTAAACATTGCACTTTGATACAGGAAAACCCAATTCAGTTACAATTAATTTGTGGTCTAAATTAAGTTCATAGATCGCAAGGGTCACGGCTACATCATTCATGTGCTCTGCTAATTTAAAATGATTATTCTCTCAATTTATTTCTTTCCTAAATTTGATAATTAGCCAGTGATACTACCCATTGTAGTACTACTTGTTAAATAGATTTGTACAGTAGAAATGTGTATATTGATTGTCCCTCACAGCCTCAGCTAGCACTGATTTGATAAAACAGGTGTTGTTACTAGCATATGGTGATCAGTTGCCATGCTTCCCAGATTTTATGAATCCCCTTTTAGTACAAGTTGTTTACATGTACATTGAATTAGATGTATACATCAATACATGTTGATTTTATGAAATGCATTTCAATGGGATGTTTGAATTTGTATTCAAGATGGTTTCGTGAGACACATCAGAATATGACAGAATTACAATGGTCTGAATTACAATATTTTACTACATATGGATGGTTGGACTATTTTCCATTTAAAATTAACTCATGGAAAATTTGTACCTTTTCCCTATGTCTTATAACTCTTCATATTGCTTATTCTTCCCTTTTGTTTCTTCCTCCTCTACTACTCTCCCTTTATTTTGAAAATATTTCATTTCTCCCTCCCTCCCTATTAATTTCTACCACCTTATACATTCATTCATTCATTCATTCATTCATTCATTCATTCATATGTTCATCTATTCATTCATTCATCCATTCATTCATTCATTCATTCATTCATTCATATGTCCATTCATTCATTCATTCATTCATGCATTCATTCATTCATGCATTCATTCATTCATTCATTCATTCATTCATTCATTCATATGTTCATTCATTCATTCATTCATTCATTCATTCATTCATTCATTCATATGTTCATTCATTCATGAATTCATTCATTCATTCATTCATTCATGCATTCATTCATTCATTCATTCATTCATTCATTCATTCATTCATTCATGCATTCATTCATGCATTCATTCATTCATGCATTCATTCATTCATTCATTCATTCATCCATTCATATGTTCATTCATTCATTCATTCATGAATTCATTCATTCATTCATATGTTCGTTCTTTCATGCATGCATTCATTCATTCATTTATTCATTCATTTATTCATTCATTCATTCATTCATTCATTCATTATTATCATTGATGCTTGTGTATTATCCGTTTTGTATTCTAGGAAACAATGGCAAGTGGCAAACTCAAACCAGCTGAACATTTGAAGGGGTTGGAGGGAAGTGTATGGTAAGTACTATGAATTATGGCATTAACTCGTTGACTACTGAATTTTGTCATTCCAGTAGACTATAATAATTTTGTTTACCCAGGGAAGCCCATTAGCATAATTGCTGTTCTTCCTTAGGGTCCTGCAATTATTATCACCCCAGCAATTGCCAGGTACCCATTCATACCTGGGTGGAAGGAGGCAAATGTGGATGAAGATCTTGCCAAAAGACGTTAGTGATGGGCTGGGATTTGAACTCTCAACCCTTTGATTGAGAGTCATGAGAATCAACCACTGTACCACGGCACCTCCACTTTCATTACATAGAAGCCTTCAGGCCACACAGTTCTTGTATTAAAGCAGTGGATTAAATTGATAGTGCCGCTGATTGGAAAAATGTATGAACCTCCTTACTAGGATGATAAATCTTTTTTGTACAAGTAAAGATGTACATGTGTATTAATCACTCAAGTTATATATTGCATTTTTTTTTTGCATTTGTAAAATACTTTTATATCACATAGGAAAGGCATAATTCTATTAAAGTGCAGACATTTCAAGCTTGAAATGAAATTTACCTCTAACTTTGTCAATATTTCCTACAAATGGGAACAATTTTTTTGGAAAGATCTTTGCTGGAAAGTATGTGTTGATATTGTAAACACGTTTCTCTGCTTGGATATTCTCCAAAGTTCATGTAATTTCTTTTAATTTCCATCCCTTGTTATGCATATCTCATATTGATTTATGGCATATTATTTTTCAGCATTATTAGATATGATGGTAGATCAGACTGTAAAAATAATGATAACGGCCAAAATTCACAAAGGTTGTTAACTTTAAATTTAGACCATGGTTGAGGCAAAGTTTGTGGTATAAGTACGCTTGATTTAGCATGTACACTAAGGAAGATCCAATAATGAATGCACATGGGTGGCAAAGGGTCCTAAATTCGCGCGAGTTACCATGGTTTAGACCACGGTTTATGTAAATTTCAGACCAAGGTTTATTTAAATTTTCACATAATTTATTTGAATTAATTTACATAAACCGTGGTCTAAACCATGGCAACTCACACGAATTTAGCACCTTTTGCCACCCACATGCATTCATTATTGGACCTTTCTTAGTGTATATGTTAAATCAAGCACACTTATACCACAAAATTTGCCTAAACCATGATCTAAATCTAAACCACCTTTGTGAATTCTGGCCATTATGTTTACTTTCTTTTTCTTTGACTGCTATATACAGGGTTGAATTTGTAAAGCTTGCTACAGAAGAGAAAGCTATTAATCTTGGACAGGTGAGCATTGAACTAAATTATAAAAAAAAGTCTATAAAAAAAGAAGAAAGAATGCATGTATACCCCCTGGTAGTGCATATGTTAAAACTTTTTACATAACCTGTAGCCAAACTAGAAATACTTCCATTCTTCCAACTGATCTTTAAAATTTTGCTTATCTGTTCAGACACTTGGTTTCTGACTCTCTCTCTCTCTCCCTCTTTTCAAATTGATGCCTTGCGGGCGGATTACATAAGCCTAACAAAAGTTCAATAGTTGCTTTTCTAGGTTTTTAATTTTCCCTCTCACATATAGCTGATATTGACTGATATTAGGTATCAATACTGATATCAAGGACATGGGTTTGGGGCACCTATTTCTGGTCCAATATCATCATCTTGGCATGTATTCTTTGTGATTCTTTAACTGATGTCAAATCTGCGGCAAATTATCAGCATTCTTTTTCAGAAGAATCCCATTTAAATAGAAATTTTATGAATGCACAATTATTTGCAAGATTTTTTAGGGTAAGAAAGTGACTTTTTGCAGAGATGAATGCAAAACAATCCACCAAAACACTGTCAGTATCACAGCTGTGCATACCAGATGTAATGCTCCCAACCTATCAACTGATTTACATGCCCCAAAATTAAAACACCAGCAGCGTACTAGCATAGGGATTCGGAAAGCTATATGTGAAGGGAGAATCGTTTCTTCAAACATTTTGTGCGTTAATGATTACTAGCAAAAAGGAGGCATTGATGTAAGCAACTGCTAATATGTGATCTAATCAATATAAAACTTGCATTTTGAAAGCATTAGACCATATCATTATCAGTGATTAAGGAGAAAGTTCATCTTCATTTTTCTTTTAAAATTTATTTACTCCTTCCTATCTTAATCACTATTGTTCTATTTCCATCCATGGGAGCTTGAGCAAAAAAGATTCAAATATTTGAATGTTATTTTTGCTCTTTGCTTCTCTTTTTTTGTTGTTGGTTATAATAAAATATCATTTAAAAATAAATAATGTAATAATAACAAACAATAAGTGGCATTCTAATTTGTTTACCAATGTTATAATGTTTAATCATTGATTGTACATTCCAGGGTTTCCCTGACTTTGCTCCACCCAGCCCTGTCACACAGGCTCTAACTGAGATCATTGCACCGGGTTCTAACCCTCTCATGAGCCAATACACAAGGTCATACGTAAGTATAAGATTGATCGGATACAGGCCTTTCTTGTTTTGAATGTATGATTTAACCCACTCATTATTATTTATAAAACACTTATTTGATGAGCTATTGTTCTTCAAATTGGCAACACCAGTATTTCTTTGGAATTAGCTACAGTTTTCAGTTTTAGGTAGTCAGTTGTTTAAAATATAGGAATTGATTTTATGGTCCTGAACATTTTTTTTTTGTCAAAGGGTCATGCCCGATTGGTGAATGCTATCGCTGCTATGTACAGCAAGTTCATGGGTCGTGAAGTAGACCCTATGACCGGGGTGCTGGTGTCAGTGGGTGCGTACGGATCTCTCTACTATGCAATTAACAGTCACGTCAACCCGGGGGATGAGGTGAGTTTAGGAGGAGGAGGAGGAGGAGGATAATGGTGGTGATGGTGGTGGTAATGTTGGTGATGCTTCTGCTACAATGTTGCTTCTGCTACTGTTGGTAATGATGATGATGAAGAGAATAACAATGACAGTGATTAGATGGTGATGATGATGAGGATGTTTGGCAATGAGGATGTTGGTGATGATGATGAATAATGATGAATTCATGGGTCATGAAGTGGACCCTATGACCGGGGTGCTGGTCTCAGTGGGTGGGTACAGATCTCTCTACTATGCAATTAACAGTCATGTCAACCCAAGGGATGAGATGAGCTTAGGAGGAGGAGGATGATGATGATGAGGGGCTGCGGAATGTATTTTGGAGTGGGGGGGGGGGGGAGGGGCAACACCCAAACAGGCAGAGTTCAGGGTCTGTAGGGCCCTGGTGGGGGTTCAGGGGCAGAACCCCCTGAAGCCCTTGGGTTTTTATGCTTTTGAAAGCCTATGAAATGAGCAATTTACAATTTAGATATTAAGTTTTTACAATTCATATATTTTTTGAAAGGTAGATTGTGGGGGGCTGCAGCTCCCCAGCCCCCTGCTTCCGCGGCCCGTGATGATAGTGGTGTGATGGTGGTGGTCATGGTAGTGGTGATGGTAGTGATGGTGATGATGATGAAAGAAGTTGATGGTGATGACGATGATTATAATGACAACAGTGAAGATGATGATGTTTATGCTGTATAATGGCAGTAGAGATGACAACTAGAATATTAATGATCCATTTATCATTTGAGGGAAGAAGGACCATGGGGGACCTGCTCAATTTGTTTCATTCCTATATCTTATCTCTTTCATCACTGTCTAGGTCATCATCATTGAGCCTTTCTTTGACTGCTATGAACCAATGGTCAGGATGGCCCGAGGTGTCCCAAGATTTATCCCTCTCAGACCGGTAAGATCCTAATCACTGCAGAAATTGTTTATCCCAGTCAATAAGTATTTCCATTCTTTGGACTTTGCTGTCAACTTTGGTTCTTTCTGTCAACCCATTCATGACAGAGGTCCACATTTTGTGGTTTGGCCTAATATCTTTTGATGCAAAGCCCTAAAAATCATACCAAATACATGAGCAGAAAGAGCAAAAAATTCTACACAAACTGTGCCCATTTTGGTTGCGTCAATATTCGTTGTTTGATGCTGAAAATTTTTAAAAGGAAAATAAGTATTAAAATCCTTAAATTAGCAATGTGATAGAAAGTTTAAAATCACTGTTTTCCCCTGCAAATTGGCAACTTTTTGACTTCTCATCATAATTTCTGTCAATTTATATTCATTTCAGATACATGACGTTTAATAAGAAAAACGTAGGAATAAAATAAAAAATGTTGGTGTTGCCAATTTGAAGAAAAAAAGCTGATCAAATTAGGCTTCAAATAATTCCTGTCACGAATGGGTTAATACATGCATGTTTTTATAAAGCTCTCAACCAAAACCATAACCATTTCATTCTTCAAATGGAATCAGATATTTTGCGAATTTGGAAGGGGGCACCTTATATGTAACAGCACTGTTGGTCACCAAGTGAACAACTTTGACTTATTCTGTGTCGTGTTCCTTTTTCCAAAACACTAAATCACACAGAACCAGAGTACGCATAATGAACACACAAAGGTGCTGCAGCATACCAATAAGCTTAAAGCTTGAGTTGCTGCAACACCCAGGCCTATAGGCCTACATTATTTGTGTCTCAAGGGTTAGTTTTTTTTAGTTAAAGTAGAAAAAAGGGAAATGAAATTTTTATACTTTATGTTTCTTTCAATTTGGATGTTAACAGAAGAATGATGGTGTAACATCTACCAAAGATTTTTATCTAGACACTGAGGAACTGAAAAGTCTCTTCAATGAGAAGACAAAAGCAATCGTCGTCAACAACCCCAACAACCCACTAGGCAAGGTAAGATATGAATGCAGTGTTGCCAATTTAGAACTAGATAGGTCTAATCCAATTGAATCTTGTTTGGAATTTGTACAATGTGGCATCACAGTCTAGTCACTCCTTGTGACTGCGGTTGTTGAATAATGTTCATGTATATGTCATTTGTAATTCCTTCTTATGTAGGACTGTGAAGGTAGTCTGTTTGGAGTCATCATGTACTTTCTGAGCGTGCCCGTTTCCTCTTTTCATGTGATTTAAGATGGAAATGTGAAGAAGTCCGTCTTTGTTCATTTCAGAATAACAGCTCTCAGAAAGAAGAAGCTTCATGACTATTTTTTTCATTCCTCTTTTTAAAGGAAGACTTTCACCTGCACATGTGTTTTGTACACACTGTTGTATTATGCCAGGACATTTAACTCTTTGTGGCTGGGCTGTGAAACCCCAGTGTGCTGAATTATTTTTTCTATTTTGATTAATTTCCAATGCAAAGCTATGGAGTAAAAAATTGAACACGAAAGTCGATCGAGTAAGGAATGTAAACGATTAAAATCAAATGCTGCTACATATACCTCCAGGGAAATCAATATATTTTGTGTACATATTATAGGCTCAGTGATTGAGTGTGAAATGCAAATTTGCATGCCGCCGATAGTGATTTTAAAAAAAAGGGTTTATCCAAAAAAGAAAAAAAATGCTGATTTTTGAAGGTATTTTACCTTGTCATTTCATTTATACATGTAGATCTTTACGGAGGAGGAGTTAACAGTGATAGCTGACCTGTGCAAGCAACATGATGTCATGTGTATTAGTGACGAGGTCTATGAACATCTAGTCTACTCAGGAAACAAGTTCACAAGGATGGGTGAGTATAATAGTCACAAAGTTACAAAATGGGTTAAAGAATGTAGGCAATTGAATCAGTCAAATGACACCATGTGATGATGCATCATTATATTTATTTATTTATTTATTTATTTATTTATTTATTTATTTATTCATTCATTTCTAATCTTTTATCAGGGTAGTCCATTCATCAATAAATAGTGGTCTTCCATGGGGCTGTATGAACATATTTACACCATAATAGTTGAAAATAAAATTCCATAACAAATTAGAGAGATATAACAAAAAAATAATAGATGGGGCACAAACAAAATAACGAATACTCCGTTTGTAGAATAAACATACATCAGTAACTTAGTTCAGTTGTAGTACCAAATAGGGAAATATTGATTAAGCCACATTTATGTACATAAATCATGTTGACATTACAAGTATGCACTTGCCTCGTAGTGTATGTTCGCCTGAGCTATTCACAAGTTACAACTTTGTTTATACAAAGTTGTATCCCTCTTTGCAAAAAAAAGTAACCATCAAAAGTGGTAACGAAAAGAAGGACAGTCATATGAATTATATGTGTGACTATCAGTAGAATGCTGATAGTTTGAACATGTCTATATGAAATGACATTTACACAATAAATTGGAACACTTTAAAAAAGTTGAGTGATGTATAGATTGTAATCCTATTTGCCTTTCAATGTGATGAAGGATTCATTGTCATTGATATTCTACGCTGATAATTTTGCTTTTGACAAAACAGCAACCTTACCTGGTATGTGGGACCGAACTATCACTGTGTGCAGTGCAGGCAAAATATTCAGTGCTACAGGCTGGAAGGTATGTAGACTTAAAATTGTTTAAATGGGGGGGGGGGAGGGGGTATTTCAGTATATTCTGTATTAAATCAGACTTATGTACTGAGCTCTGGACAATTATCTATTTTCTTTTGCTTTGATATTCCCTATCACTGCCATTTCACCCCTCCTGCTCTTCTTTCTAGATTATTTCTTGGATGAAGTTCTAAAAATGACATAAATTTCCATAGAGTAATACGACACTTGCATACCAGCAAGCTCATTACACTTAAAATTTTGATAAGGAGATTGACTACTCTAGGATACTGCTGATGAAGAAAGAACATGAAACAGATTTGAATGTGAAAATGAATGTCATTTCATCTCTGGTCCCAGTATATGAATGTGCCTTTGGGTAGGCTTTAAATCAGCAACACGGTTATCTAGGAAGATGCCCCTTTCCCCATTGAATTTTCTGAATTGAATAAGGAGGTACTTCCAGATGTAATACTAGTATTAAAGAAAGTTTTTTGTTTTTTAAAAATCCTGTTCAAATATTTCTCTGTCATTTTCAGCTTGGATGGAGTATTGGACCCCAGCATCTGATCAAAAACTGCCAGACTCTTCATCAGAACTGTGTCTATACTTGCCCTACACTGATTCAGGTATGTGGGAATATACTTATGAACCTAATCAGTTATTTGAGTATTTGTTGTGTTGCAGGCATGTCTGTTCCAGGAAAAAGGCCCGACAATGGGAACTGTCCAAACATTTAAAGTGCATTCATTTCAATATGATATGGGGGGGGGGGGGGGGGGGTAAACGGCGGGGTTTTTTAAAGTGTGTTTTTGTGCAAAATGAAAGGCAATGATGCAAGAAGGATTGTGCTTATAATGTCTCCCACTCATTCACTTGCATGTTATGAAATGCGCTTAAAAACCTCCTCAAAAAACCCCTGCGATTTCCCCCCCCCCTCATGAACGGCCCTTCAAAACTGAATAAATGGTACTACAAACGTGTATAAGAACATTTATACATCAGATAAATGTCAAATAGCGATTTACTCTATACTGTAATACCATCTGTTGTTTCTACAAGGTCAGAATTAAGCTTTCTTTGTGTTTGGAACCATTTTACAGGAAGCTGTAGCAAGGGGCCTTGAGCTAGAGTTCTCACGTCTAGGTCAGCCAGAGTGCTACTTCTTAGAGCTACCCAGAGAGCTAGAGGAAAAGAGAAACAAGATGGAGGAGGTTCTCAAGGAGAGTAATCTAATCCCTATCATCCCTGATGGTGGCTACTTCATGATGGCCAAATATGGTCATCTGGGTAAGTATTTATCCTAGACTTATTATCTGGGTTGTGCCAACATATGCTTTAGACTTGTTTTTTGGGGGGTCAAAATTACAAGATAAAGGTTATATTTGCTCTTGGATTTTACAAGTAATTAAGGTTTGGGTTAAACATAGTGTTCAGTCCAGTTTTGAAGTTACAATGTAATAATAATGATTGTAGTGGGTTCTAGTGTAGCGCACATGTCTGTGAAACATGACACTTCTAGTGCTCCACTGTTATTACCCTGCTTCTAGTATTGCTGCCATTAAGGCACTCCAGCATTGCAAGGAATCCTTCCTACCAGGTACTCATTTACTACACTTGGATGGAGAGTGCTGAACATAGATAAGTGTTTTGCCAAAAGAACATTAGTCCTGTAGCAAGACTTGAACCATGAACCAAGTGATCCACAGTCCAGTGATGTATCCACTAGACCATGACACCCATACACAGAGGAATGTGGATCGTGACAGATATTGAGCAATAAGGATCAATGTTGCCAATTTAAAGAACAAAATCTATTGAAATGAGCCCTTCAAAATTTCCAGTTGTTAAGAGGGCCTATATGTCCTTTTATTTTATCTACACAGATAACGATAATTTTTCATGTATTTTCTTCGCAGGAGTGGATGTGAGTCAATATGGTGGTGGACCCCAGGACTACAAGATGGTTCGCTACCTTACTAAAACACAGGTAATAATTATTCATTAGTTTGTATTTTCATTTCTTTGAAAGGCAAATGATGTATGTAGTTTGTCTAAAAGCATACAGTACAGCTGCTTTTTCTGTAGTTAAAATCCATGATATTATTACTCTCCTTCCATCCCATCATTCTGTACTATCTTTTCATTATCTTTCAAAGTGGTCTTCATTCTTAGAGAAACTAGACAATACCCAGTCAAAGCTGAATATAGTCTGCTGAACATTGTATTTACCTCACTGTTACGTATTATTTCATCTTTTTACATAGGGTGTAGCCACTATTCCCTGCAGTGCGTTCTACAGTGCTGAGCATAAACATCTTGGAGAGCCATACATCCGATTCTGTTTCATCAAGGTAAGAAACAGGACAAGATTTCACAGAATGCTTTAACCTCTTAAATACAATTTGATTTAAACCCACTGCACACCTTACGATCCAACTGGTTTGCGACTGAGTGAGAGGAAATGTGATGTCGCAGCTCTTGTCAGCTTGTGAGTTGCAGACCAGTCAGAGACAAATGGCAAGGGCAATCGTAAAGATTTGACATGTCGAATCTCTACAACTGGATCGCAGACTCGATTCAACTTTCAGCCAATCAGACAGCAGTATTGATATTGTTGGATCGCAAGATGTGCAATGTTGAGGCTTGTGACTGCCCTGTGATTTATCTCCTCTCACTCAGTTGCAGACCTGTTGGATCATAAGGTGTGTGATGGACTTTAGATGCAACACACATTTCCTATAGAACCTAACTCACCTAAAGTCAGGCTTATGATTTGACAGGTTTGAATATTTTTTTTCACACATTTAATTGGAAAAGGTAAACTTATGTGTAAGTTGTGACATGAGAAATGGGATAAGATAAGAGCTTACATGGATATGTATCTGTTAGGTTGCAAGTTCCTACATCTAATTACTGATTTGTAGCATTTTTGTGTCAACCTGTTGGTCTTATTCACCATTTATCTTGGCAAACTCAATTTTCTGTGTATCATGTGCTGTGTACTAGGGTTTGAGCATTTGACCTGGTAATCTTAGGTTTAAAATGCTCTCTCCCTGAACAGCCTTAAAGAAATCCTACCCTGATCCTAAGCTTAAATGCATTGGTTAACATTGTTATGATTTAAAAAAATCTTGTTTTGTTACTTGAAAATGGGATAAACATAAGGGTTATAGTGTAAAAATATCAGTCTGAAAGTTTCAAAGTATAATATCCACAGGAAGTAAATTTAAATATCAAAAATGTGAACCAATGTTTGAAAAATATACAAGGGTCAGTTGCACAGAATAGACATAACGAGTGCGCATGCGCGTATTACTCACCTTACCGTACAGTGTGCATTGGCGTATCACGCAGCGGGAGGCACATAACGGCATTTTCAAATTCAAGCAAAGTGGTCCTCTTAGTGATTGTCTCGTGAGACGAAGAATAATAAAATCGTCGTTTGCGTCTAACTAACACTTTTTCATTCCAAATTATGGTTGGTTTCAGGTTTTTTGAGTACAAGTACTCATACACATGTTTCATCTTAGTTTGAGAATTTTTTAAATCAGCTACTCACAAAGTTAGCCAATGCCTTTAACCTAACCTTTCCCCTAACCGTTCCCCTAACCTTTCCCCTAACCTTTCCCCTAACCATAACAATATGCATTACATGGGACTAACAGGATACTATCCATACATCCACCTTCAGATTTTATCAGTAGCTCGTATTTTCATCTCTTTTAATGTTCATTTTCATTCTCTCTTGTTTTTTTTTTTTTCTTGTTTTTAATTTTTCAGGATGACTGCACAATTGACAAGGCAGCTGAGAAGCTCAAGGCCTTTAGCAAATCCCTTAAGGCTTGAACATGGGCTAAGGATCTGTTGAACTTAATGCTTATTCAGATATGAGAGGAGAAACCATGGGGGTTTTTAAAGTGTATTTTTATGTACAAAATGAATGGCAGTGACGCAATGGCTGGGCGTTGTGGCGCATGCCTGTAATCCAGCTAACAGGGGATGTTACACACTGATTCAGCAGACCCAGGTTAGAATCTGAGTCACGTCTTTCGGATGTACACGTAAAAGGTTGGTCCTAGACGTAAATAATCATATCTGATTGATACACGTCTGCCAAAACCCAATTTCACAACAACAAAGGACTGTGCTTAAAATGTCTTGCAGTCATTCACTCTTGTGTTGTAAAATGTGCTTAAAAACCCCCCCTTGGAAAATCCCCATGCTTTCCGCCCTCATATTCGAATGGGCCTTTAGAGGACAAGTAGATTATATTTTTCTTTTGTTCATGTGTACACATTGAATAAATAGGAGTATTGGGCCAGGCACATCTATAGACACATGTGGTGTCATGGTTTTATGACTAAAGGCTTGTTCAGCTAGGAAGAGGGAAACGTGGATTTTTTTTAAAGCGTATTTTTGTGTACAAAAGGAATGGCAGGGATGCAAAAAAGGATTGCGCTTAAAATGTCTTACACTCATTCACTTGCGTGTTGTATAATGCGCTTAAAATCCCTTTAGGAAACCCCCGCGGTTTTCCCATCTGAACAGGCCTTTAGAGGATAAAATAGATTATATTTTTCTTTTGTTCATGTACATATACATTGAACAAATGTATTTGGGCAGGCACATCTATGGACACATGTGGTGTCATGGTTTTACAACTGATGCTCTAGCAACAATTGCTCCTCTCAGTAACTGAATAATGAACTTTAACCCTGCACCTAACACTATACCAAACCCCAGACCTTAGCTTAACCTACAACCCTATTGCAACCCTGACCATAAACAAGTACCTCTGATGGAATAAACCCAGAGCCATTGTCATAATTGTATGATCTAATCCTTAACCCATTCGTGACAGAGGTCCACATTTTGTGGTTTGGCCTAATATCTTTTAATGCAAAGCCCAAATTGACAACTTTTTGACTTATAATTTCTGTCAATTTATATTCATTTCTGATACATTACATTTTATAAATAAAATGTAGCAATAAAATAAAGATATTGGTGTTGCCAATTTGAATTAAAGCTGATCAAAGTAGGCTTTAAATAATTCCTGTCACGAATGGGTTAAAGGCTTCCATCTTCATTGTATTTTGAGTGGAAGACACAAGAGTGGTTTTGAGTCTTTGAAAGAGAGGCAGTGATTTGAACATTGGAGTCAGAAATCACATGCTTGTTTAAAATCATGGCATAGAAATTGTTCTTTTTTCAAGAATGACTGCCACAAATGGTTTAAATAGTGATCGAATCACTAGCAATGGAAGTCTGTAAGAACTTGTTTGAATTTATATATTGGAGAGTTTAAAACTTGGGGCTAGAGACTTGTGTGTTTGAAAAGGAGTGGAATGTAATTGGATTTATTTGAAATTTCATTGGTGAATCAGATATACATTCATAAGTTGGTTTTATTTTCTAGAAGAATCAAGTTATATAAACTGGGTGTGTGAGTGTGAGCATGTATCATGAAAATATTCATTCGATGAAACCATCTTTCTTGCAATAAAATGCAAGGATTTGTATGAATGCTCTGTACATTGAAGAATATTGTACATTTATTAAGAATTATACATGCGTGCCATCACACAAATGCTAAAAAATGCACAGATTATCCTACCACCCCCAATAAAAATAATGTATGAAAGATTTATGTTAAAGAATAAATTTGAAGAGACAATATACACTAGCATTTTTAGACCTAAAAATTAAATGAAACTTGGTGCATTCAATTCAGTAGGACCCACTAGGGAATTATCCATATATATATTTTTTGCATACTTTTACTTTGAATTGTTCATGTGGTATCGCATCATACCGATGCAGTCAATTTCTAGATTACTGTAAAAATGGGATATTTTGCAATGTGGAAATTGTCGTGAATTTTGCACGCCACGACACTTGTTGTGTCAATAAAACTGTGCGAAATATTTGTTTATTTTGCACATGGTTTTAATTTTCATCAGTTATTCTGTCTGTGAAAGTTAAAAATGCTTGATACAAGAATACACAAATGTAAATGTTGTTCATGTACTTTAGTGCCCAACAGTGCACATTGTTGCTAACCCCAAAGATGGGAAAACATTTCATCCTTGCCAAACAAAATACAGCTGCCATTTTTGGTATTGCTTTGGTTTTGTAGGATTTTTCTTTTACTCTTTGTGTATGAGCCTGTGTGTTTCTTTTATCATTTTAATCTAACTTTGCTACACAAATTCTTTTTCTTTTAAACTATGAAGACACAAATGCATTTTTCCCCTTATGATAGCAAACAGAGTTGTATTGTCTGTAGAAATTTTTGTTTTTATCAGTTTTAATGCTTTTCGATATGTTTGTGTTAGGGAGAGGATAGGGCTCCACATTCAGTATTCTCATATACATGTGACAAATGATACATTTGATCAAAGATAATTTGTAGCACAAGTTTAGTGGTAAACGAGGGAGTCAAGTCACAGTAGCGAAGATAAGATCTTTGCTACATGCACATTGTAGTAAATCTAGAAATCAAAGTGTATTCCTTGATTAGAAAGGAAGACCTAGATTCATTGTTCTGTCCAGCGGTGACAATCCTCTCTATCTCTCGCACTCCCTGTACAATGTAGTTCACTGTTTATTACTGAACATGCAGCTTCAGTTATTTTGAATTACCTGGTATATGTATGTTGCATGGAAGTGAAAGAATACATTATCGAATAGGATCAATTTCATTGACATGCCTGCAAGGGTATTTAAAGCCACAGTGAACTGGCACTTATATAGCTCTGAAATGATGTATTCATGACAGTGCCAACTTGCGGCTACTCACAACCAGAGGCTGTCTTAGAAACATTACGCCCTTCTTGGCTTCTACTGAACTGCCTTAGTCTGAATATATACATTTTTACAGATGTGTCTCAAAAATAAAGCTCGCGTTGATCAGAATGGTGCATGCTGGGAGAAAAAACGGGACAGAATCAGTATTTCAGGACTGAGATGGCGCTATTTCGAAATCTCATACAAGGTCCCAGTTCACTCTGGCTTTAACATAGTGTTCACCCTGGAGATGTATAAAACATGAAAAAAGTAAATGTACTTTTTAAAAGTTTAATAGAAATGAAGAGTACCGGTAATACCATAATGTCAGAATATCATTACTGTTGAAAATGGATTATGTATGGGATATGAGACATGAATTAAAGAATATATTTGATAAGAGGAATTGGAATGAACGCTATTTCGAAATCTCATACAAGGTCCCAGTTCACTCTGGCTTTAACATAGTGTTCACCCTGGAGATGTATAAAACATGAAAAAAGTAAATGTACTTTTTAAAAGTTTAATAGAAATGAAGAGTACCGGTAATACCATAATGTCAGAATATCATTACTGTTGAAAATGGATTATGTATGGGATATGAGACATGAATTAAAGAATATATTTGATAAGAGGAATTGGAATGAACTGACTTGCATCTTTTATTGTGCACATTTCATACAAATCCGGTATAGCATAAAGACATCTTCATGTATTGGTAATGAATCTTCAAAAGACAAACAAGCAAACAAATACAAAAAACACACAAAGTGCTTGATGAAAATGCATACATTTAAGAGTGAATGTTTGAAAGTTTTTTTTTTCTTATCAAGAGATTTCCTTGATTAGAAAGGAAGACTTTAATAGAGTCCTAGTTCTATCAACCAGTGGAAAGCATGCGACTATCTGAAAATTAACAGAAGTTCTGAAACTCTTCCTTCCTCTCTCTCTCTCTCTCTACACACACAAAGAAATCGAGATAAAGTGTACTGTAAACTGGGGTGACTTTGGACATAGGGGTGACTTTGGACACAACAGAAAAAAAGTATTGTTTCATTTTACATTCTTTTCCTTGTGGTATTTCCAGTATTTTTTCTGTATGTTATTTTAGGGGAATGTGTGAATATTATGAATGACCTTTGTGCTCTTGTATATTTCATTGCCTTATATTGTTTTTGTACTTTTCTTTGCAGGGTCCATAAAGTGCTTGATTTTTATGGCTGTCAAACTTTTGGTACTCCAGAAATACAGAAGAATGGAAGCTCAAGCCTACTGGCTGGATAGTGAACATAAAAGGATCATGAACCCACCTGTATAGTCTTGATACCCGACCACCCTTGCAAATCTGAAAATAGGTCATGTCCAATTTCACCCCATGATTTGGCTTCACGTACGGGGTGACTTTGGACATCAAAGGAGTACCAAATGTTCGACAGCTACGTAACTATTCATGCAGTGCCCTGTTTAACAACACGTTTTGAAATTTGTTCATTTACTATTTTGGATATTGAGGCATATAAGAATTCAAAATATCAAATTTAATTACAAAATCTTGAAAAAGGAGTGTAACCAAGTGTCTGTTAATGCCCCTTTAAAATGAAAGTTCTTACATGTTTATTGTTAGCAAAATTTGCAGCTAAAATACCACCACAAAACGTATGTACATGTACAAGTTGTATTTGTAAGTCATTATTTGGTGGCTGTTGAAAAAATTGAACAGATTGGAGTTGTTAAGATTAAAAAAAAAACTGTATTGTATAGTCCAAAGCTACCCAGGTGGTCAACTACTAACCGTGCTAATCGCACGTAACAGGTCCATAGAAAATTCATGCATTGCCCTGCTTAACTACACTTTTTTCAAATTTGTTCATTTACTATTTTTAATATTAAGGCTAATAAAAATTCAAAATATCAAATTTGATTACAAAATCTTGAAAAAAAAGTGTGCAACCAAGTGTCTGTTAATGCCTCTTTAAATTGAAAGTTCTTACATGTGTAGCCAAAATACCACCACAAAACGTAAGTACAAGTTGTACTTGTAAGTCATTATTTGGTGGCTGTTGAAAAAAAAATGAAAAATTGGAGTTGTTAAGATTAAAAAAAAAACTGTATTGTAGTCCATAGTTCCCCCATAAGGAGGTTTACTTTAGAAAATTAGCTGTACAGGTGATTATGCAAGGGGATTTTTATGGTTGTCCAAAGTCACCCCAAACTCCGGGGTCACTTTGGACAAACTTTGACCAAAAAAATAATCATGAAATAAAATAAACCGCAGAGAATTCTATATAACATGATTTCCTCTTTATTGGTACTTGCCATCCCCCATATTACCCCTAGAATTCCTCTGTTCATAATGAAGATATTGATATAAATAGTTGAAATTTGTCCAAAGCCACCCCAGTTTACGGTATCAAGAAAACCAACGGATGACCTATATTAACTAAAGCTCATTCCTTTGAATGTTGGTTAACTTACAAAATTACACACACAACAGAAAAAAAAAATGGAGAAAACAAGTAGAAAAATTGATCTTTTAATTGCATCAAAAGCAGAACTACATGCTATGATCATAGCTGCAAAGGTAATTCTGTCACTGTACAAAGCGATGACTGAATAATGCATTTTCAGGTGAGCAAACATAAAGGAGTGTTCAGTTCAGATATGAGGTGACATTGTGGCGCCACAAAATTTGTAGTGTTCAGATATGGCTTGACATTGTGGCGCCACTTATGTTAATGAATGCGCATTAACGCATCAACTCTCGAATAAAAGAGAACTTTGTCAAAACTTGAGCAGAAAATCTCATTACAACATATTTTGTGCTAACTTTTTAGGAATTTGATTGGTGCACATTTTTTTTGCAGCCAGGTAGCAAAAAAAGTATGTCCTGCCTCTGCAACATTTTTTTGTTGCCTCATACCCCACTGACTTGGTACACCAAAATGTTGCAGGGATTTTGTGACACCACAATATCGCCCCGTATCTGAGTGCCCCTTAAGAGAGCAGTGAAGTACATCAACAAAAGGATTATATGGGCCATCTAAGTAAGGCTTGGCTGCACACGAAAATTGGACAATTAATAATTTTATTTCAATATCTCAATATTCATATGTGGAAAGTTTTGACAGAATATATGCAATATGGAGCACTCAAGTACCAATGTTACTTTCATTTTTCATGATTAACATGTTTTTCATCCATAAACATGGAACCGTTGCTACTCTTATAAAATAACCCAAAGAGTTTAAATTCAAATGATGCATTATAGGAATAATTTCTATTATTTTTTTGGTAAATAGAAGACCAATACTGATGTCATTACGAGTTTGATCCAATATATTTCATATGTTCTATGAATAACTCAACACACTGAAAGACAAAACTTTCCCTTTAATGGCTGCAAAATAGTTATATGTATGAAAATAAAACTGGGAGTATGTCTGCTCTTCTTCACTTGGCAATACAGGGGAACCTTGTTCTACAGAACACTGTTAAACAAACTCTCTTTATAACAAGGTAATTTTGTTGATCTCAGTTCTTTGTATTTTATTCTTTTTTAGCCTTGATATAACAAAGTTTCAATATAAAGAGGTAATTTCCTCGGTCCACAGAGTTTGTTATAACGAGGTTCGCCTGTATTATGTAAATGTCAAAACTAGCAATTTTTTGTTTTTCATCCATATCAAAGACTTTGATATGATCAGTTACCAACCAACAGATTCTCTGCATTCCAAGAATTACCTAAATACTGTAACAGGAGTATCACATTTTCTTCTTCCTTTCTTTTCTTTTAAAAAAAAATTGACCATAAGTGCCTTCATGCCCCAGGACAAATTGATAAACTTGTATGATTTGATCTCCACCAGACTGTGATTTTGAATGACTTAAAAGTGATTACACAATGGTTAAAATTTTTTGATATATGATTGAGAATAGAATTCTAAGAACAATAACTTTAAAAATTTGATGATTTTCAATCGAAATCAATGCATTTTGGCAAATTAACTGTGATTAGTCAAGAGTTGACCTAAAAATTTGAGTATGAGGTATGACATAGATGTGGTTACCCAGCTTCGCGCATTGCAGTTGTGACGTGCGCTAGACTGTACAATATGTATTATACCTCGCGCACATTTTGCTAGAATTGCACGACAAGGTAAACACAATAACGTCATTGTGGGTACCCAATTGAAACTGGGACACAGCTTAGGGGCCAAAAAAGAGGCTGAAATCTTACCATATTTCGGGCTTTTTCTTGGCAACACACCTGTTTTTAAACTTTAGGCAGATGATTTTCTGCTTATAAAATCATGCTCTTTTAAATGAAGGAACATTGTTTCAGCATTGGGTACCCCCTTTAAATACTAAAGTGAAAGCTACACAAATTCAAGTCTGGGTCATTTCCTTGGATGAAGGCCTACTGATCCTATATGCACCCTTAGCCTAAAATGATACCACCAAACATCTCAGATGGGATGCTCTTCTGCTCTAGGTTCACCTCTGTATAAGATAACAGAAATACAAATGTATGGGACTGTATATAAAAAAAATTCCTACAAGAAAACCTTTGAATGGGACTGATGAAGTAAATTAAAACATGATATTATTATATCACAGACTACACAGTATCAAATTCTGGGTCATTTTTCCTGGTTGAAGGGTAATCGCTCCTATGTATCCTTATCAGCCTTGATGCTACCAAACACCTCAGACGGAATGCTCTTCTGCTCCAAGTTCACCTCTGTAAAAGGATAATAAAAAAAATTAGAAATGTATGGGATTAAGCAAAGCAATCTGAATAAGAAACTTACTGTACTGGACTGATGAACAAAACTGCATCTCCCAAAATTATATGGAACAGTCTAGAATAAATCGATATTACAGATGTTTGAGCCTTGAGATACAATCACATATGAGAACAGTAAGAACAAAATACAACTATACATACGCAACAGATGATACATGTAGCATTCATAATGTAGGTACATGTAGTCTAGATTAGTACAGGTACAGTATTTAGAAGACATATAAATGGGAAAAACTAAAAAGGGTTTATAGTATATACAACAAAACAAAAGACACCATAAGATTAAAATGCAAATTGTTTTGTAATGTCAAGAACGTCATTCTTCACATTTCCAGTTTTAACAATAGAGCAAAAATACCGGTACACTGTATACCAGTACATATACCACTCCAAAATCTTTATTAGACACCAAATGGTCATTACCATTCAAATCCAAATTTTTATGATTAATGTCATTTATAAATGGTCCACAAAGTCTACAGCACATTGAGAAATTATTTCTCTTACCATCTACTTCTTCCCCACTATCTTCATCTTCATCATCATCAATGTTGATCTCTGCTGGATTGGCTGCTCTCGTTGCCTCGGCAACCGCTTCCCGCTTGGCTTCAGTATCACCCCTGAGAAAAAGACAACCATAGACAATCATATCAAGAAGTCTTAAAGTGATTACACAATGGTAAAAAATATTTTGATATATGATCGAGAATAGAATTCTAAGAAGAATAACATTAAAAATATGATGATTTTCAATCGAAATCAATGCATTTTGGCCATTTTTATCATAAAAATTCAAGAGCTGACCAAAAAAAATTTGAGGATGAGGTATGACGTAAAAGTGGGTACCCAGCTTCGTGCATTGCAGTTGTGCTGCGTGCTAGACTGTACAATATGTATTATACTTTGCGCGCATTTTGCTATAAGTGCGCGACAAGGTACCCACTTTGACGTCATTTTGACGTCAAGGTGGGTACCCAGTTGAAACTGGGTCACAGCTGAGGGGTCAAAAATATCCTGCAATCTTACCAAATTTGGGGGTTTCCTTGGCAACACGACTTTTAAAAAAACTTTAGGCAGATGATTTTCTGCTAATAAAATCATGCTCTTTCAAATGAGCTAACATTGTTTCAGCATTGGGTACCCCCTTTAAGATGAGGTTCTATTCCATATTTACAATCATCTTTACCAACGATAAAAGCAAGATCATTCCCAGGTAATCCTTAAGGCAGATTCTGTTCCCAACACCAAATAAATACATGTATCAAAAGAGATTATTTAGCAATTTCACAATTTTTGTCTTTCTTGAAATGTATTCCTTCACTGCTTGAAATCATAAAGATAAGACTGCTCAAGAAGTCCGTCCATTCAATACATGACAATTTTGTTTTTGATAGATAGAACAAACAAGTTACAGATCTAATGTTCGCTGTGTAATGTCATTCTAAACACTCTCAAATTATACCACTAGTTCCACAAACTACATAAGAAATGTCTGAAGTAGCGTCACTGTTTATGCTTCATGCTACTACAAATGAAGAGTTTATATGCAAAAACTGATAAACGCCATTTCTGAAAATTTTAAAGTAAGGTCACTGTCAATTACTGCAAAATGATACAATGCTCATTACTTATAAAGGTACATTGTTGAGTTACATGTACAGTCAAAAGTAGCATAAATTTTCTTATTATTTTCTTTATTTTTCTCGATCTTCAATTGCAAATATCTCAATTTGACAAAAAATGAATATATCGGTTTTGCATTCAAACTCTTCAAATGTTTGCAAAGGAAAGGAGACATTACCTGACAAAGAGAATATCTTTCTTGAGTTTAGGTTTATCAGCCTCAGCCTCTGCAGCTAACGCCTGAGCTCTCTGCTCCAGTAACTGCATATCATCCATGGCTGCTTGGTTTGGTTTGGCTAGGTGAAGAAAATCAAGAGCAATATGTCTTGAACTGTTAATTTTCATATGATGCAAAGCACCTTGTAGAGAAAGAATTCACAGTATATCAACAGCAAATTAAAGACATCACATAGCAATGGTACTTAAATCTAGATTAGAGCAGTACAAAATATCAAGCAGACAGTACCTATCTATTTATGACCTTATATGGATTTGGAAACATACAAATGAGATTTTCCCACTGATGATGCATTTTTTTTCTTTAACAGGAGTGTTTTTCAAATTTTTCGCAGCTCTTACCAATTTTCAAAGCTAAAGTACGTCTCTAATCATATAAATTACCAATGATTTCACACCAATTTAGAGTATATTCAAGGTTGATTTCTCTGACAACAACAGTTTTGTCAACACAGCCAAAGCTTTAAACTGTGATAGGATTTGATAGTAGAACCTACCTGCTCCTTCTGCTGCTATCATTTGAGCTGACATAAAGTTGACCTGTGAAAGAGAGAGAGAGAGAGAGAGAGAGAGATAGAGAGAGAGAGAGAGAGAGGGAAAACCATGGAAGAAAAGACTTAATCAAAAGAAAACATACACAGAGCTTTGAAGTCACGGACTCAATCATGCCATAATCCTGACATACATAATATATCTCTAATACTTTTTATTTGTTTCTAGATTCAACAAACATGTATGGAAAACAAGTGTCTTATGTATGGGGTTGCCACTTAGAATTGATGAGAGGGCCTGAAAATCACCTAGAATTAAATATTTTGTACACAAAAATGCCCAAACTATGGCCTGAATTCAGGCTTTCGCCTGAAAATTGGCATCCCTGAATTTAATTTGTAAGCTATGTAGCCATCAAAGCCGTCAAGAATGACACAACTTCATTACACTCTTGCAGTCCCATTTATATCTTTTTATGTGACTATCAAACGGCTGAAGTCCATACCTGAGTGTTAAACTTGGCCTGTATACTTCTCTTGATTCTCAGCATCTCCCTGACTGTGTCCTCGTTGCCATGCTTGATCTCAAACTCCTTCCAAACCTGCCAGAATGATGCTGTTACCTGAAAAAACAAATACCAAGAAAGGGAGAAATTAAATCTATTGCTGCAATGATATGTCTAACCCATCTTAGCATAATAGTTACCTAAACTTAAATTTACTCTTTCCTCTTTTTAGTCTTTCCTCTTAATGTGAAATACGAAAATTTTGTAATTTGAATCTAGGCCCATAACTAACATGCATTTTGACAAGGCAGTTCACCTATTATCTATCTCCCCTCTCTCCCCCTCCCCCTCTTTCTCTTTCTCTATCTCAGCACAGGTTTAGCAATGGAACACCATTTTTTTTATTACTAGCAATGCCCGAATAAAAAGGGTAATTCATTGGCAACTATCATAATCAACATCGACAAAAATGTTAATCATGATGTAAGCAAGAATGAAAGAAGTATGCCTATAATCAGACATAGAACTATCAGGTCTCTAGTAACACAATCACAATTGGCATTTTTCCTCCTATAATAATGACAAAGTGATCAAATCCAATCTCTTTATAAAGTTACAGACTGTTCTCTGGACTTACACGTGGATCACACATCTGCGAGCAGTGAGCATAGACCGCCCTCGCTCTATCGATCTCTCCCAGCTTGCGTTCAAGATCGGCAAACCTAATGCACATCTCTCTAGCTTCATGGTCAGGTAGAACCTCGATGGCTTTCTCATAGATGGGTCTGGTCTGTGTTACACCGTATACCTCAGCGACTCGCTTGATGTAAATATTGAACATCTGGCAAAAACAACCAAAATAATTAAAGAATACAGAAACTATTTTACAATTAACAGACAACTGAAAATGTGAATTCTTGTTCAACAGTTTGGATCGATTTATACATTACTTTTCTTGTACATTTATAAGCAAAGAAGCAAAGCCATGCTGAATAATGAATTTCCTAAGACATGCTTTCAAAATAAGATGTTTCTCATACAAGATACTCCCAGAAAAAAACAAACAACAAACAAACTGTCTACTTTACGGCTTATAACACAAAGCATACACTACCTAATTATGCCCAACAAACATGAATAATGGAACAGATTGGGAGAAAAATCAATCAACATCCTGCACTACAAGTTCTCATAAAATCCAAGCATATGAATGTAAGTACAAGTCCTTCCAGCTGTTCTTTTTTCACATCTGTAATGTGACTCTCATCTACACATTTACCCATTCATGACAGAGGGTCCACATTTTGTGGTTTGGCCTAATATCTTTTGATGCAAAGCCCTAAAAATCATACCAAATACATGAGCAGAAAGAGCAAAAAATTCTAAACAATCTGTGCCCATTTCGGTTGCGTCAATATTTGTTGATTGATGCTGAAAATTTTTTAAAGGAAAATAAGCATTTAAATCCTTCAATTGGCAATGTGATAGAAAGTTTAAAATCACTGTTTTCCCCTGCAAATTGGCAACTTTTTGACTTCTCATCATAATTTCTGTCAATTTATATTCATTTCAGATACATGACGTTTTATAAGAAAAATGTAGCAATGAAATAAAAACGTTGGTGTTGCCAATTTGAAGAATAAAAGCTGATCAAATTAGGCTTCAAATAATTCCTGTCATGAATGGGTTAACCCCAAGAAGTGGATACATTGCAGCATGCCCTGTAGAGGAGCTCCAGCACAGAAAATCCATTTCTAAAGAACTGTCTGCAAGACATATGCGATGTTGCAAGAAAGTTGCAATCGATTGCCAGTTGCAACTGATTGTCACTGGCCAATCAAAATCATTGTTGCATGCATGTCTTCTTAAAAGGGCAGACCCTGAGCCAATCAGAATTGTCATTTCAAAATTAGCAATTATTTGCAAATGATTGCAACCTTCTTGCAACACCCCAATAGAATGATACAACCTTGCAATCATACCTCATGCTGTTCCTCAGGTATCACAGCCTTGGTAGCTCTGTCATAGACAGCTACAGCATGCCGGGATAACCCATAGTTCTCCTCTAGCTTGGCATACAACAGGTACAGAGCTGTTCAACATCAATACAATATCAAAATAAATTTGTTTTATCATGTAATATTTATGAAGTTGTCATTCATAATGATACACATACCTGCTTATTGAACTAAATACATCTTTAACCCATTAAAAACATTTTGTGAGCTTTTTCAGTCTTTTGATATTGGTTTGGAATAACATCATAGCAGAAATGTCCCTTGTAAAGTATCTTCAAATGCCTTCATATTTTATAAAACATGAAACTGCACAAGTGTTCTGTCTAAGTATTTATGTGTGGTCCTATATACCCATTTCTGTGTGAAGTGCATGAGCTTTTCAAAAGGAATGAGTTGATTTCTTATCATTGATCATTGTGATCATTTCAAAACCTCAGGGTATACACAAATTTTTATTGACTACTTCATTAATCTTTTTCAATTGCCTTCAAATAGTTTCTTTCATAAAGTAATTGCATGACTAGAACTCATGTTTACCTTCAGTGAAAAAATGATGGTTCATACTACCGTATTTGAATTTTCTTAACTGGGATACTTTTGATAGAATGAAAGACATAAACTCACTCTTGGCAAACTTGGCTGGGCAGTCTTCCAGACATTGTTCAAAGAGATCCCTAGTTCTCTCCAATTTCTTGCCACCCTGTCATGGAATTAGATTGAAAAAAAAAATATCATCAGTTTTCATTCACAATATTATTTTTCCAAACACTGATTTATTCACTCTCCAACTTATTCATTCACTTAATAATACATTTATTCACACATTCCCTTGTTCACTTTTTCACAAAACCATTCATTTACGCTTCTCCGTGCTAATCACTCAATCCACTCATCATAACATCATCTCCACCCAATCACTCAACTTCTAATTCACTTATCTTATCACTCAGTCACTTATTCCCTTATTAAAGGGTAAGTCCACCCTAGAAGTTTCACTGTTTCAATAAAAGGAGATAAACTTGAACAGCATTTAACAAAAGAAATGAGCAAAATCGGTCAAAGAATAAGAAAATTACACTCATTTACATTTTCTAGTAAACTACTCTCGGCTCTGCAAATTGGCAACACTGATGACATCATATGCGAGCAGGTCTCCATTCACTCTGTACATGAAATTTCACATTTTCTCAATTTTCTTGGAAGTTACACATTTTCTAACCCCCATAATCAATCTATGTTCAGAAGAATTGCCTTTTACATAACATACTTTGACTATGGGGTAAGAAAATGTGTAATTTCCAAGAAAATTGAGAAAATGTGAAATGCTATGATGTCATCAGTGTTGCCATTATGCAGAGCCGAGAGTATTACAAAATTTAAATGAGTGTAATTTTCTTATTCTCTGACTGATTTTGCTCATTTCTTTTTTAAAATGCTGTTCAAATTTATCTCCTTTTATTGAAACTGAAACTTCTAGGGTGGACTTTCCCTTTAATCCAGTCATTTGCCTCTCACTCAATCACTCCTTTTAATACCCATTCACTTCCTTAATCATTCACTCATTTTCTCAACATATCACTCAATTCACTGATAACAAGTACTAGATTTACAGTGCCTTCTTAAAAACAGCTGCAGAACACTAAAATGAAAATTCAACTGAAGAATCCTATAACTTTCAATATCACATCACATTATTTTAAGTGTCATGAAAATATTGCTTACATATCTGTCCATGAACTTTGTAAGGTAGGTGTTCCAGATGTCATAAACATTGGGCCACTTGAATAGACCGATCCCCTTCTCATATGCCTGCAAGATCAGAGAAATTTGTATTGTTATACAATATAAAACAAGGTTTTGAGTTTTGTAAGAAATGTGCTTGATGTGAACATAGTCATAATCAACTCACTTCATTTCTCAACTGACTACATCACTAAATCAATGAATTAGCGATATGTGCGAACAATTTTCCGCAGCAGTGGTAGTGTAGTGGTAGACTTTACTGAATAACTGGTTTAGCACAAGGCTAATCTGCCACAAGGTCCATTTCTGGCAACTTCGTGAAAAATGCGCTTAGAATACATCCAAGATGTATTAAGCGCTATATAAACCCAGAATATTATTATCATTATCATACCAAGGGCCATTACTCTTTGAGATGCACGTTGAACGCGTTGTTTTGCCGGGGGGGGGGGGGGGAGGGGTGTATATTCATGCTTGTAGCTTTTACTCATAACTTTGAATTCTGTTTTATGTCCCGTTTTCACCACTTAATATTTTGTTTTATGTAGTTCTTTTCTGCTTGTTTAAGATGTTTGAAATTCAGTTTGTGTTATCATTTATTACGTTCTGGAACCCGAGGCAGAACAGAGTGGTAATAATTACCACTCTGAGTGGGCAATCCAGCCATTCATATATACCCAATAAGTATTTTATTGTAACTATGTCTGATGTAACATTTGTTTGTATTTTACATGTTTTTATGAATGGAAATAAATACAATACAATACAATACAACTCAGTTTTCCTAATTATCTCTTTACGTTTCATTATACTAGAATTTTACTTTCTCTTGCATCTCTTGCAAAATGTACAGCAAGTAGCTTCTAATTTAAAACATGTACTGTTTCATCTGAAGACCAGGAAGATCTAATTACTGTAAATGCAGAAATATTAGCGGTACATTAATTTACACGAATTTCACGCTATTTCATATGACTTGAAATATCAAATAAAATCTTGCACATTTGCAAGTGAGTAATTGTGCAGCAAGAGTTTAACGACCCGTGAATACCGTAATTAACGTTCTATAAACCGCACACGTGTATTAACCGCACCCCCAATTTTGGACCCCCTCTGGTGAAAAAAAAAAAAATACACACATAAACCCTTCTTCTCTCACTCTGAACAACATTTCGTATTTCCAAACAGAATGGAAAATCAGACATGAAATGAAAGGATTCAGTAAACTAAATACCAGTTTAAAAAAGAAAAGGAAGAGTAGTTCAATTCACATTCCGATTGTCCCGGCGACAGCTGCTCTTATATCCAACTTTCCACCATCATATAGCCACCGAATCCCGTTATAGTTGGCGATCTATACACACTCAAACACACGCATTATGTATGATACACCGATGATGCTCATCTCGCACGCACTCTACTTTTGCAATGCAGACGAGGCTGGCTTTAATCAGGTGACAAAGCTTTAGTCAGGTGACGAAGCTTTAGTCATGTGACATTTTGAAGGTCCCCGGATGCGTAAGTGGAACGTTGAATTCCCTTGCAAGACACACGCATCCCAGATGCAAGGCTCGTCGATGGCATTGCTTTAAAATTGGCAATGCAGACGAGGCTGGGCTTTTGTCAGATGACGTCATTTTAGTCATGAGACATTATGAAAGTCCCCGGATGCGCAAGGACATGTCCATGCAAGTTGAATTCCCTTGCAAGACACACGCATCCCAGACGCAACGCTCGTAGCTGGCATTGCTTTTTGGCAATGCAGACGAGGCTGGGCTTTTGTCAGATGACGTCATTTTAGTCATGTGACATTTTGAAAGTCCCCGGATGCGCAAGGACATGTCAGAGCAAGTTGAATTCCCTTGCAAGACGCACGCATCACAGACGCAAGGCTCGTCGATGGCATTGCACTTTCCCAATGCAGACGAGGCTGGGCTTTTGTCAGATGACGTCATTTTAGTCATGAGACATTTTGAAAGTCCGCGGCTGCGTGAGGGACATGTCCATGCAAGTTGAATTCCCTTGCAAGATACACGACGCACCATGCACACAACAGTCCACACTCTCGTGAGTGTCGGCACAGGAAATATCATGCTGCTAATTGCAACGTGAAATGAACTTTTCAAAACAAGAATTTCAACCTGTAAACTTCTGTAAACTGTAAGTTCTTACTTGCCGAACGTTACCGGGACCTTATACCCGCTAAATAACTTGTGTGTATGGATGACTGACTCTTGTTATTCCTGGCGAATTCTGGCCCAGACCTGTCATTGTGTATTAACCGCACCCCCGACTTTTCACTCTTCCCCGCGGGGAAAAAAGTGCGGTTTATACAACGTTAATTACGGTATGTTGTTGGGTCGCTCAGCACGAAAATTTAATCACGCGACAATGACAGCGGTTTACAGTATTATGTTTGATTTCAGAGGACAAACTGACCTTGAAAGCTTCCTCAAAGTACTGGTTCTCTTCAAGGAACATGCCATAGTTGATGATGATCTGTGGTGTGGCAATACGCAGATCTATGATGCGATCATATACAGCCTTGGTACTCTGTATCAAAGAAATGATTGAACGGGCCTTGGTTAGCAACTTCTTGAGGTAATTGTGCAGAAATCTTTTCTAAATGGAAGGAAAAAGTGCCAATGGTGTATAATAGTTTTTGGTTGTGTGTTATGCTTTTTTTTCAATAAATATTTCTCCATATTAGTGCATCCCAGCTTCAATCATTAAAAGTATTACTTTGAAAATATGAAAATACAAATAATAGTACAGAAATGAAAATGCGATAAAGAATAACAGTACAGCACTGACTACTGTAAGGAAAAACAAATTTTACCACAAAGTTCTGAACGTTTGTGAAAAAAGCACTCACTACACAATTAATTCATTCATTTATTTATTCATTCATCTATTCATTCCTTTCTTCATTCATTCCTTCCTTCCTTCCTTCCTTCATTCCTTCATTCATTCCTTCCTTCCTTCCTTCCTTCCTTCCTTCCTTCCTTCATTCCTTCCTTCCTTCCTTCCTTCCTTCTTCCTTCCTTCATTCCTTCATTCATTCTTTCCTTCATTCCTTCATTCATTCCTTCCTTCATTCCTTCCTTCCTTCCTTCCTTCCTTCATTCCTTCCTTCCTTCATTCCTTCATTCATTCTTTCCTTCATTCCTTCATTCATTCCTTCCTTCATTCCTTCATTCCTTCATTTATTCATTCATTCATTCATTCCTTCCTTCCTTCCTTCCTTCATTCATTCATGAAGTCTGATATTTATACAGGGTGGCACATTTCACCAATAATAGTGGTCTTCCGTGAGACCCTGTTAGCAAACAATGCTGTTTGGTACCAATGTTTGGTAACAACATACTAAAACTGAAAATAACAATAAAAATAAATTGAAAAAAAAAAAGAAGTACTGTTTATGTTCTTCACCTTGAAAGTTCCAAAGCTCTCCTCCAGGTCAGCATACATAGACCAAAGCTTCAAGTTCTTATATAGTCTATTCTGAACAGGTTCACTCTGTAAGAAATACATGGAGAAAACATGAACAAATACAGGGTGGAATCAACAAGAAAACATTCACAGTTAACCCATTCATGACAGCGGGTCCACATTATGTGGTTTGGTCTAATAACTTTTGATGCAGAGCCTTAAAAATCATAAAATACATGAGCAGAAAGAGCAAAAAATTCTACACAAACTGTGCCCACTTTGGTTGCGTCAATATTCGTTGTTTGATGCTGAAATTTTTTTAAAGGAAAATAAGCATTAAAATCTTTAAATTGGCAATGTGATAGAAAGTTTAAAATCACCATTCTCCCCTGCAAATTGGCAACTTTTTGACTTCTCATCATAATTTCTGTGAACTTATATTCATTTCAGATACATGACATTTTATAAGAAAAATGTAGCACTAAAATAAAAATGTTGGTGTTGCCAATTTGAAGGATAAAAGCTGATCAAATTGGGTTTTAAATAATTCCTGTCACGAATGGGTTAAATAAATTGTTCTGAAACTACTTGTTTGATATGTGCTTTTTCTTTTTGTTTGTTTGTTTCTGTATTTTATCTGTCATCTGTATCCATTTTATGTTGCCCTGTATCATGTTCATCAAGAACATGTAACCTGGGCTTATTGTATTCCCTTTATTGATCAATAAAAGGTGATTTATAAAAAAAATGATAGACTTTACCGGTAATCTTTCAGTATCTTTTACACCGATATATTTTTTTCATATTCCACATACTAAGAATCTTACTGTAGGATTGGTCAAAAGTTAATCACGTGATAAAGCATAGTTTTGCCTATTAATTGCCCGAGAAGAAAAGTTTATTGCACTCACAGATGATAGTACTTTGTGTTTTGCTGAACTCTTCATTCCATAGAGTCACAACGTGTTATATTTCTTTGTACATGCGAAATAAAAGTGTGATGCATTGTACCAATCTGGACTATCAATAATTCAAATTGTACAATGCCTACTAAGCTTGTTGTATACAAGTCAATGGGAGCTGAACGCGCTTCATTTGTACCATTGTATGTGTACCACACCACTGTACTTAGCAAAAATATTCAATTGAATACTTGAGTTGCTTAGGTATTTTACTTTAGCAGAATTCTGAGTAAAATACTTAAAACTATGGCTTTTGTATTGAATTGAATAATGGTACTGGTGTTTTTTCATAGATTACAAACAAGATTAGACCTACCTTGTCATGGTAAGCAGCCTTCCTGCTAGGGGCTGCTGTTGCTCTACGCATTAGCTTCAGGGCATCATCATAGTTCCTGTGCAACAAAATTCAAATAAAAGGCTTTAAAAATAGAAGATTTCTAATCAAGCAAATTTGAAGGTGAAAGAAATTGTTGCAAAGCAATGGGAAAAAGTTAAATAAGTAGCACATAAATATTGGTGTATACGCTGAGGTTTTCAAATACTCAAAATGATCAGAAATCAACCCCATCTTGCTCAAAAGCACATGCACCACACATAGAAATGGGTAAACGGGACTACACACAAGTCTGGGGGGCCCAAACATTTATGCTGTTTATTAATCATATTTAAAATATGAGGACATTTGAAAAGCAATGCTATTTCAAGGGATATTTCTTTGAATGATATTCTCCCAAACTGACATAAAAATTATTATAAGCTCACAAAATTATTTCTTAACTTTCCAAGAATTCAGTAAAGTTATATGCAACATTCATACAATCGTCTCAAAATTGGAGGGCTCCCGTTTCCGAGCATTGTATATAACATGAATCCATCTAAAACACCATCAGCAATATTGTTGATTTAAAACCTAAAATGGAATAAGACAGGGAAAAGCAAACTTCACACAAGGATGCTTAGCACACCTCTTGTAATCTAAGATCAAGAAATTTGAACAATTACTGACTCTCGACAAAAGGTTTCATTACTTAGTTCTGTTCATGTTGCATATATCCATACAGCTCAATTAAAAACATGTATTTTCCCTACTTTCACTGATACCTCAGAGAGCTGACAACTGCAGGAGTTCAAATGTCAAATTCATGATTTTCATGATTTTTTTCTTATTCTAAAAGATTAGTCAGGAGACCAGAGCATACATTAATTGTTGAAAATACTTTGATTTGTGGAAATTTAGTCTTTAAAATAATACAAGATCAAATTTTTGCGAAATTTTTCAAACTGCATGAAGTTATAGAGGAATCTCACCCAATGTTCATTACCATGTAAATGCTGCTACTATTTTGAAAGGGGATATAAAATGCAATACTTTGGGAATATAGGGTTCAGACTGTTTCCAGTTTAAATTTTGTATCATCTGTGGATTTTGAATAGATTTTATGATTGTCTTGTTTTATTAGCTATTCTTTAATTCACAAGCTACGTGCGTTCCTTTTTTGTCTTCTGATTCCTTCACTTTTTCCTCTTCCCTCTCCTTCTCCTCCCCTTTTTCTTTTTCTTTTTATTTGGTTTCTTTCCTTTTTCCTCCTTTATGTTCTTTCTCATCTTTTCCATTTTTCCCCCTTTGTTCTTGTTCTTAATTCCTCTTTATGATATTATGTAATGGATTTTTAATCTATGTATTTGAATTAAAATGTACTATTTATACGTATGTAATTTTTATGTATTAGAATTTAAATGTACTATTTGTATGTAAATAATCCAACCTTAATGGTTGCAATAAATGAATAATAATAATGTATGGTAAAAGCTTGAATTGACTTACTCATGTCTTATCTCCATCTCTGCCCATTCACACCAGACACCTGCTAGTTCATCTACTTTCATATATTCCACCTTGGTACCTTTCTCAAAGATTACTCTAGCCTGTATAAAGGACACAAATATGAAATAAAACCACCTCAGTACCTTTCTCAAAGATTACTCTAGCCTGTATTAAGGAAACAAATAATAAAACATAACCACCTTGGTTCCTTTCTCAAAGATTACTCTAGCCTGTATAAAGGACACAAATATAAAATAAAACCACCTCAGTGCCTGTCTCAAAGGTTATCCTAGCCTGTATTAAGGAAACAAATAATAAAACATAACCACCTTGGTGCCTTTCTCGAAGATTATCCTAGCCTGTATAAAGGACACAAATATGAAATAAAACCACCTCAGTGCCTTTCTCAAAGATTATCCTAGCCTGTATAAAGGATACAAATAATAAAACATAACCACCTCAGTGCCTTTCTCAAAGATTATCCTAGCCTGTATAAAGGACACAAATATGAAAACATAACCATCTTGGTGCCTTTCTCAAAGATTATCCTAGCCTGTATAAAGGCACAAATAATAAAAAATAACCACCTTATGTCGCAGTCGCACCAACGAAACCGACTCCAGACCGATCAAAACTTTTACGTTATTTCCAATGACATACCATTGGTCGGTTTGGAGTTGGTTTCCTTGGTGTGACTGCGACATTAATACCTTGCTCAAAGATTATCCTAGCCTGTATGATAGTCCGGCAGCCAAACCCGGATTTTAGGCCTAAGGTTGCATTTGAATGTTATAGTTTTTTTTTTAATTGATATCGACTGTTCAGACCTTCTATTTTAACAATCCACATGCTGGAGCTCTGTCAGCATTGAGCAATTTGAGATATACGCGAAAATCCAAAATGGCCGCTGGCGGCCATCTTGGATTTTGAGTTTACCTGCTTTAAACATCCCTAGAATGTTTAAAATTGGGAATTAAGGGCTTTTCGGGATGGAGAATCCAAATCTGAGGTTAGTTTGAGGATATGACTATGTTTCGATGTCTTGATTTAAAATGGCAGCTAATTTTCAAGATGGCGCCCTCAGCAGTCTATTTGTACATGTACATATGCAATATTGCATTGAAAATCAAGTAGAAAATAGATTGAATATGATTGATTTTCTTTCTACAAGGATGATATTTAGAAACAAAAAACAACAAACATAAATGTGACGGGGGAGGGGAGGGGGATAGACTCCTTCCCAAGCACACACACCCACACCCCACACACACACTTTATACTATGGAGGAAAAGCATGTGATGTTCACCTTTTTGTAGCTGACAAAAACTATATGTGTACTCAAATCTCTTTATCAGGAATTTGAGGCTCAGAAATTAGTTATGAAATTCATTTATTAAGCATTCAGTTACTGCAATACTAATTACAGAAGAAACATACTTTCAAAAATGATAATTCTTGATGTTTTCAAGGCCAAAACATCATTTTTCCTAATTTGAGTATCTCCTATTATATCTACGGTATATCATTGCCTATAGTGGACTGAAAATTCTGCAAATCTCGGCTGAGCCGAATAACTAGTACTTTTCAAGAGACCAATTCCTGAAATCGTGTGTTTAGCACCACTTAATTGTTGGCTAAAGTTAATTGATCCATATTTCAGCCATCATAAGAGGCAGGTCAATGTTCAAATTGTTTGCATATTAGATAATAACATGCATTTTAAGTGCATGCCTGTTTACCAGTTACGGAAAGTACACTTTTTATATTTTATGATATTTTCAAAGTCAAATGATAATTTTCCTTACAAATATAGATATTGATGATCATGGGTTTTGATTTGGGTTCGGGGGGGGGGGGGGGGGGGGGACTGATGCCAAATATCCTCAGGCGGGGAGGAAAGCGACTGGGAAAGGGTAAGGGATTAAAAAGTGAAGGATTGATTAAGGAAAGGAGCACGTACAGAGATCAGAGCATCACTAAATTTGTGAATGGAGGGTATAATACCTATATTTGCTGACAAGTCTACTGCATTCTTAGTCTATTCTACCATTCATCCCATTAGCCAAACAAAAATAGCCTTCAAATTATATCGAAGGGGTACATCCCCATTACTTGAATGGAATGTTTAGGGACCTGCAAGCTTTCTAGTTTAGTTGACACTTTTAAAAAGTATGAACGAACGCATTTTTATTTTGTGGATGAGCAAGTAATAAATAAATGTTTTTTTGTCATCAAAACACACTCTACAATGCACTAGGAATAAGATATCGGAATGATTTACAACCTTTTCAGTACCTCTTATGCTTATGGTCTTATGTTTACAGTCCAAACCACCCTGTTTTTGTATATTACGAGTGAGCAAGGAAAATACACTCTTTTGATGATACAGTATTATTTCATGGTCAAAATGTTTTGATGGTATAGTCATCTCACTGCACACTATGACTCTATTCTAGCACCTCGCTGGTCTAATCTTTTGCTGTTCTAAACCACCTTTCAAAATAATACGAGCGAGCGAAGGGAGATAAGGGAAAACACACGCTTGGCGAAAAAGTATTCCCCAACTGTTGTGTATTTAAATGCTATACGAGTGAGTGCAGCGAGTGAGGAAAACTTTGCACTCCCTGATAGCCTCAAACTGTTGTATATTCGATCACCTAACTGCCAAATATAACGCTATTTGGCTCATCGCTTGCCATCCAAAACAATTCTGTTTCTATAAGAGCAAGCAAAACAAGCTACGGACTCATTTTCTTTCAGATGTAGATTTGCCTCCAAAATAATTATTGTGATGATGTACATCTTCCCACAGAATTCGAGGAAAGTTGGACACTTTGCTGTAAAAGCATTATTGTATTCAAATTTGTTGTGAGCGAATAAGAGTGTATGATTCCTTTGAAATATTTTTTTTTCAGATTTGATACGTGAGTGTAGCAAGAAAGAGAAAGATGGGTATTTAAAAATATACTGTGCTAAGAACAGGGTTTTGTATTGTCACTTCAATCTCATCATTCTAGTAATACATTTCATCGGCTTCCTCCATTCTCATATTTGGTGAGATAGGAATAGGCCATTGCTCACAGCCCTTTATCTCATGAAAAATTCTTCTGTTTTAGCTCTTCTCGATGTTTGACTCAACTCCTTGCACCTTTATTACTATCATTTTATGACAAGAAGAATAGTATAACATTAGATAGACAATTAGATGCAAATCAGTTTCATTTCATAAGGATATTAACATAACCGGCTTTGGTTAAGATACTTAAAAACAAGTTGCAAGCCGATCTAACCACAACTAGAGATACTTTAAAATGTGAGCAAGCGAAGCGAGCCAGTGCTGGAAAGTTTTTCGTTATCCTTTTTACTTTGAAATTCTTTTTTTTTTTCACCCATTTGCCCTTCCCTTTCTATTTTTTTTATTTTTAATACTCTTAGGGAATTGCATGGGCTATGTCATTTGTGATTGTGAATTATTGGGGCAGTGTTAATGCAGACCATCTTCCTTCCAACAATATTGGGGGATATATCCCCATCTCCCTTCCCCAAATCGACACCCATATTGTTGCTTAAACTATTTTTTACTGGCTACAGTATATTCTGCAATCTAATCCTCATAAAAGCAGTAGTTTTAAAGAGAGCCATTCCTGAAAAAGTGTTTAGTAATGCTTTCTGTTGGGTATATAGTCGCTCGCTTTATTTTTGCTGGGGTTTATTTTGGCATGGCTTCCTTTGATGACAGGTAAGGTAAATTGTTGCTTTTTAATGAGTTAATCATTTGAAT
>CM057165.1:653912-677563 GCA_029962745.1 Echinometra lucunter
TAAATCATATCTTCCAGTTCAAATTTCGATATGTTCCTGACATCTGATTAAAAAATTAATGGCACAATTACGATAGAGAATTTTCTCAGCTACAACATACTCGAAGCTGGGCAAAAATCGAGTAGAAATAACGGAGCTGTTGCTCAAAAAAGACGGGAATGTAGAATCAAGAATTAGAAAAAGGTCATGTCCCATAGACAATACACGCAAACTGTGAAAAAATGACATGCCTCCGTTTATCGTAAGATTAGACCATGATGCATTTCTCAAAATGAAAAATGAAGGCAATTGGTATACAAGAGCATTGTCTCAGCTACAACATACTGAAATCCTGGCGAAAATCGGCCAACAATAAGCGAGATAGTCTTGATTAAAGGTAAAAAACATTACGTCATAATTGAAAAAATGAAATTTTGAGTTCACATGAGAAAATGGTAACGTTCCGACTGTTCGACCCCCAATTTTTTTTCATGAATTCAAATCTTCAATTCATAGGCTTTCAGAAAATGTAAAAAAAAAGGGGGGTCCCCATGCTTTTTAACGAGCTATGGCGGATTTTAAAGGGGCATGTTTTTGCATGTTTTTACGTTATTTGCCCCATAGACGCGCGCACGGATTTTAAACTTTGACGCGTCCGTGCGGCGTTTTGGTAAGTTGAAATCGATTCTAAACCGATAGAAATGGTCAAGAAATGTCTCAGAATTGCAATTCAAGTGAAAAACGGCGTTTTTACGTTATTTACAAGTTGCGCACGCGCAAAACGCGCGCGCGGGCGCTTACGCGCGGAAATTTTTGAAATGCTTAAAATGACCTGATATGGATTTTGGTTTGATCCATGAGTGATTTTGAGCATTTTTAAAATTTGCGCGCGCACTGACGCGCGGACGTACGCGTACACGCGCGTTTGAAAAGTTGGAATTGTTCAGATTGATATGAATATTCATCATGCCAAATATGAATGAAAAATGACATTCCGTTATGAAGATATGATCATGAGTTGATTTTTACAAAATGGCGCCTGGATGACGTCACGATGACCCGATGACCTTGGAAATGACTAGAAATCCGAGATCTCGTTATGACTGATGATTCCTGAAAATTTGACGAAAAATGATTCCGCCAGTTCCGAGATCTCGACTGCACAAAAAAGTGGGTACCAATAAAAAGAATAATAATAATTAATGAAGAATAAAGAAAATTCTGACGAAATTAAAAGGTGATCTGTCATAATATGACAGACCACCTAAATATAATCTATTTTATCCTCTAAAGGCCTGTTCAGATGGGAAAACCGCGGGGGTTTCCTAAAGGGATTTTAAGCGCATTATACAACACGCAAGTGAATGAGTGTAAGACATTTTAAGCGCAATCCTTTTTTGCATCCCTGCCATTCCTTTTGTACACAAAAATACGCTTTAAAAAAAATCCACGTTTCCCTCTTCCTAGCTGAACAAGCCTTTAGTCATAAAACCATGACACCACATGTGTCTATAGATGTGCCTGGCCCAATACTCCTATTTATTCAATGTGTACACATGAACAAAAGAAAAATATAATCTACTTGTCCTCTAAAGGCCCATTCGAATATGAGGGCGGAAAGCATGGGGATTTTCCAAGGGGGGGTTTTTAAGCACATTTTACAACACAAGAGTGAATGACTGCAAGACATTTTAAGCACAGTCCTTTGTTGTTGTGAAATTGGGTTTTGGCAGACGTGTATCAATCAGATATGATTATTTACGTCTTGGACCAACCTTTTACGTGTACATCCGAAAGACGTGACTCAGATTCTAACCTGGGTCTGCTGAATCAGTGTGTAACTTCCCCTGTTAGCTGGATTACAGGCATGTGCCACAACGCCCAGCCATTGCGTCACTGCCATTCATTTTGTACATAAAAATACACTTTAAAAACCCCCATGGTTTCTCCTCTCATATCTGAATAAGCATTAAGTTCAACAGATCCTTAGCCCATGTTTAAGCCTTAAGGGATTTGCTAAAGGCCTTGAGCTTCTCAGCTGCCTTGTCAATTGTGCAGTCATCCTGAAAAATTAAAAACAAGAAAAAAAAAAAACAAGAGAGAATGAAAATGAACATTAAAAGAGATGAAAATACGAGCTACTGATAAAATCTGAAGGTGGATGTATGGATAGTATCCTGTTAGTCCCATGTAATGCATATTGTTATGGTTAGGGGAAAGGTTAGGGGAAAGGTTAGGGGAACGGTTAGGGGAAAGGTTAGGTTAAAGGCATTGGCTAACTTTGTGAGTAGCTGATTTAAAAAATTCTCAAACTAAGATGAAACATGTGTATGAGTACTTGTACTCAAAAAACCTGAAACCAACCATAATTTGGAATGAAAAAGTGTTAGTTAGACGCAAACGACGATTTTATTATTCTTCGTCTCACGAGACAATCACTAAGAGGACCACTTTGCTTGAATTTGAAAATGCCGTTATGTGCCTCCCGCTGCGTGATACGCCAATGCACACTGTACGGTAAGGTGAGTAATACGCGCATGCGCACTCGTTATGTCTATTCTGTGCAACTGACCCTTGTATATTTTTCAAACATTGGTTCACATTTTTGATATTTAAATTTACTTCCTGTGGATATTATACTTTGAAACTTTCAGACTGATATTTTTACACTATAACCCTTATGTTTATCCCATTTTCAAGTAACAAAACAAGATTTTTTTAAATCATAACAATGTTAACCAATGCATTTAAGCTTAGGATCAGGGTAGGATTTCTTTAAGGCTGTTCAGGGAGAGAGCATTTTAAACCTAAGATTACCAGGTCAAATGCTCAAACCCTAGTACACAGCACATGATACACAGAAAATTGAGTTTGCCAAGATAAATGGTGAATAAGACCAACAGGTTGACACAAAAATGCTACAAATCAGTAATTAGATGTAGGAACTTGCAACCTAACAGATACATATCCATGTAAGCTCTTATCTTATCCCATTTCTCATGTCACAACTTACACATAAGTTTACCTTTTCCAATTAAATGTGTGAAAAAAATATTCAAACCTGTCAAATCATAAGCCTGACTTTAGGTGAGTTAGGTTCTATAGGAAATGTGTGTTGCATCTAAAGTCCATCACACACCTTATGATCCAACAGGTCTGCAACTGAGTGAGAGGAGATAAATCACAGGGCAGTCACAAGCCTCAACATTGCACATCTTGCGATCCAACAATATCAATACTGCTGTCTGATTGGCTGAAAGTTGAATCGAGTCTGCGATCCAGTTGTAGAGATTCGACATGTCAAATCTTTACGATTGCCCTTGCCATTTGTCTCTGACTGGTCTGCAACTCACAAGCTGACAAGAGCTGCGACATCACATTTCCTCTCACTCAGTCGCAAACCAGTTGGATCGTAAGGTGTGCAGTGGGTTTAAATCAAATTGTATTTAAGAGGTTAAAGCATTCTGTGAAATCTTGTCCTGTTTCTTACCTTGATGAAGCAGAATCGGATGTATGGCTCTCCAAGATGTTTATGCTCAGCACTGTAGAACGCACTGCAGGGAATAGTGGCGACACCCTATGTAAAAAGATGAAATAATACGTAACAGTGAGGTAAATACAATGTTCAGCAGACTATATTCAGCTTTGACTGGGTATTGTCTAGTTTACCTAAGAATGAAGACCACTTTGAAAGATAATGAAAAGATAGTACAGAATGATGGGATGGAAGGAGAGTAATAATATCATGGATTTTAACTACAGAAAAAGCAGCTGTATTGTATTGTATGCCTTTCAAAGAAACAAAAATACAAACTCATGAATAATTCTTACCTGTGTTTTAGTAAGGTAGCGAACCATCTTGTAGTCCTGGGGTCCACCACCATATTGACTCACATCCACTCCTGCGAAGAAAATACATGAAAAATTATTGTTATCTGTGTAGATAAAATAAAAGGACATATAGGCCCTCTTAACAACTGGAAATTTTGAAGGGCTCATTTCAATAGATTTTGTTCTTTAAATTGGCAACATTGATCCTTATTGCTCAATATCTGTCACGATCCACATTCCTCTGTGTATGGGTGTCATGGTCTAGTGGATACATCACTGGACTGTGGATCACTTGGTTCATGGTTCAAGTCTCGCTACAGGACTAATGTTCTTTTGGCAAAACACTTATCTATGTTCAGCACTCTCCATCCAAGTGTAGTAAATGAGTACCTGGTAGGAAGGATTCCTTGCAATGCTGGAGTGCCTTAATGGCAGCAATACTAGAAGCAGGGTAATAACAGTGGAGCACTAGAAGTGTCATGTTTCACAGACATGTGCGCTACACTAGAACCCACTACAATCATTATTATTACATTGTAACTTCAAAACTGGACTGAACACTATGTTTAACCCAAACCTTAATTACTTGTAAAATCCAAGAGCAAATATAACCTTTATCTTGTAATTTTGACCCCCCAAAAAACAAGTCTAAAGCATATGTTGGCACAACCCAGATAATAAGTCTAGGATAAATACTTACCCAGATGACCATATTTGGCCATCATGAAGTAGCCACCATCAGGGATGATAGGGATTAGATTACTCTCCTTGAGAACCTCCTCCATCTTGTTTCTCTTTTCCTCTAGCTCTCTGGGTAGCTCTAAGAAGTAGCACTCTGGCTGGCCTAGACGTGAGAACTCTAGCTCAAGGCCCCTTGCTACAGCTTCCTGTAAAATGGTTCCAAACACAAAGAAAGCTTAATTCTGACCTTGTAGAAACAACAGAAGGTATTACATTATAGAGTAAATCACTACTTGCCAATATACTGCAAATGCAGAAATATTCCCAGTACATTTATTTTTGCGGATTTCGCCCTATTTTGGGCAAATGCAAATTCTAGAACTCGCAAAAATTCTAGCACGATTTCATATGCACTGAAATATCAAATTAAATCTTGCATTTTTGCAAGTAACTGTGCAGCACGAATTCAAGAACCCACAAATATGTTCATGGGTCACTCAGCGCAAAAATTTAATCACTCAAAAATAACAGTGTTTGCAGTAGCTGAGTATGCATAAAATTATTTATTCAATTTTAAGATTAATGAACACATAATATACATAGTGAAATGAATTCACTTTAAATGTTTGGACAGTTCCCATTTTCAGGGCTTGGTCCTGGAACAGACATGCCTGCAACACAATGAATACTCAACTGTTTAGGTTCATTAGTATATTCCCACATACCTGAATCAGTGTAGGGCAAGTATAGACACAGTTCTGATGAAGAGTCTGGCAGTTTTTGATCAGATGCTGGGGTCCAATACTCCATCCAAGCTGAAAATGACAGAGAAATATTTGAACAGGATTTTTAAAAAACAAAAAACTTTCTTTAATACTAGTATTACATCTGGAAGTACCTCCTTATTCAATTCAGAAAATTCAATGGGGAAAGGGGCATCTTCCTAGATAACCGTGTTGCTGATTTAAAGCCTACCCAAAGGCACATTCATATACTGGGACCAGAGATGAAATGACATTCATTTTCACATTCAAATCTGTTTCATGTTCTTTCTTCATCAGCAGTATCCTAGAGTAGTCAATCTCCTTATCAAAATTTTAAGTGTAATGAGCTTGCTGGTATGCAAGTGTCGTATTATTTTGTGGAACTTTATGTCATTTTTAGAACTTCATCCAAGAAATAATCTAGAAAGAAGAGCAGGAGGGGTGAAATGGCAGTGATAGGAAATATCAAAGCAAAAGAAAATAGATAATTGTCCAGAGCTCAGTACATAAGTCTGATTTAATACAGAATATACTGAAATACCCCCCCCCCTCCCCCATTTAAACAATTTTAAGACTACATACCTTCCAGCCTGTAGCACTGAATATTTTGCCTGCACTGCACACAGTGATAGTTCGGTCCCACATACCAGGTAAGGTTGCTGTTTTGTCAAAAGCAAAATTATCAGCGTAGAATATCAATGACAATGAATCCTTCATCACATTGAAAGGCAAATAGGATTACAATCTATACATCACTCAACTTTTTTAAAGTGTTCCAATTTATTGTGTAAATGTCATTTCATATAGACAGGTTCAAACTATCAGCATTCTACTGATAGTCACACATATAATTCATATGACTGTCCTTCTTTTCGTTACCACTTTTGATGGTTACTTTTTTTTGCAAAGAGGGATACAACTTTGTATAAACAAAGTTGTAACTTGTGAATAGCTCAGGGGAACATGCACTACGAGGCACGTGCATACTCTGTCATGTTAACATAATTTAAACACATAAATGGGGTTTAATCAATATTGCCCTATTTGGTACTACAACTGAACTAAGTTACTGATGTATGTTTATTCTACAAACAGAGTATCCGTTATTTCGTTTGGGCCCCATCTATTATTTTTTTTGCTATATCTCTCTAATTTGTTATGGAATTTTATTTTCAACTATTCTGTTTATATGTTATGCATTTTGGTGTAAATATGTTCATACAGCCCCGTGGAAGACCACTATTTATTGATGAATGGGCTACCCTGACAAAAGATTAGAAATGAATGAATAAATAAATAAATAAATAAATAAATAAATAAATAAATAAATAAATAAATATAATGATGCATAATCACATGGTGTCATTTGACTGATTCGATTGCCTACATTCTTTAACCCATTTTGTAACTTTGTGACTATTATACTCACCCATCCTTGTGAACTTGTTTCCTGAGTAGACTAGATGTTCATAGACCTCATCACTAATACACATGACATCATGTTGCTTGCACAGGTCAGCTATCACTGTTAACTCCTCCTCAGTAAAGATCTATATGTATAAACGAAATGACATCATGGTAAAATACCTTAAAAAATCAGCATTTTTTTTTCTTTTTTGGATAAACCCTTTTTTTAAAATCACTATCGGCGGCATGCAAATTTGCATTTCACACTCAATCACAGAGCCTATAATATGCACACAAAATATATTGATTTCCCTGGAGATATATGTAGCAGCATTTGCTTTTAATCGTTTACATTCCTTACTCGATCGACTTTCGTGTTCAATTTTTTACTCCATAGCTTTGCATTGGAAATTAATCAAAATGGATAAAAATAATTCAGCACACTGGGGTTTCACAGCCCAGCCACAAAGAGTTAATGTCCCAGCATAGTACAACAGTGTGTACAAAACACATGTGCAGGTGTAAGTTTTCCTTTAAAAAGAGGAATGAAAAAATAGTCATGAAGCTTCTTCTTTCTGAGAGCTGTTATTCTGAAATGAACAAAGACGGACTTCTTCACATTTCCATCTTAAATCACATGAAAAGAGGAAACGGGCATGCTCAAAAAGTACATGATGACTCCAAACAGACTACCTTCACAGTCCTACATCAGAAGGAATTACAAATGACATATATATGAAAATTATTCAACAACTGCAGTCACAAGGAGTGACTAGACTGTGATGCCACATTGTACAAATTCCAAACAAGATTCAATTGGATTAGACCTATCTAGTTCTAAATTGGCAACACTGCATTCATATCTTACCTTGCCTAGTGGGTTGTTGGGGTTGTTGACGACGATTGCTTTTGTCTTCTCATTGAAGAGACTTTTCAGTTCCTCAGTGTCTAGATAAAAATCTTTGGTAGATGTTACACCATCATTCTTCTGTTAACATACAAATTGAAAGAAACATAAGGTATAAAAATTTTATTTCCCTTTTTTCTACTTTAACTAAAAAAAACTAACCCTTGAGACACAAATAATGTAGGCCTATAGGCCTGGGTGTTGCAGCAACTCAAGCTTTAAGCTTATTGGTATGCTGCAGCACCTTTGTGTGTTCATTATGTGTACTCTGGTTCTGGAAGGAACACGAGACAGAATAAGTCAAAGTTGTTCACTTGGTGACCAACAGTGCTGTTAAATATAAGGTGCCCCCTTCCAAATTCACAAAATATCTGATTCCATTTGAAGCATGAAATGGCTATGGTTTTGGTTGAGAGCTTTATAAAACATGCATGTATTAACCCATTCGTGACAGGAATTATTTGAAGCCTAATTTGATCAGCTTTTTTTCTTCAAATTGGCAACACCAACATTTTTTATTTTATTCCTACGTTTTTCTTATTAAACGTCATGTATCTGAAATGAATATAAATTGACAGAAATTATGATGAGAAGTCAAAAAGTTGCCAATTTGCAGGGGAAAACAGTGATTTTAAACTTTCTATCACATTGCTAATTTAAGGATTTTAATACTTATTTTCCTTTTAAAAATTTTCAGCATCAAACAACGAATATTGACGCAACCAAAATGGGCACAGTTTGTGTAGAATTTTTTGTTCTTTCTGCTCATGTATTTGGTATGATTTTTAGGGCTTTGCATCAAAAGATATTAGGCCAAACCACAAAATGTGGACCTCTGTCATGAATGGGTTGACAGAAAGAACCAAAGTTGACAGCAAAGTCCAAAGAATGGAAAATACTTATTGACTGGGATAAACAATTTCTGCAGTGATTAGGATCTTACCGGTCTGAGAGGGATAAATCTTGGGACACCTCGGGCCATCCTGACCATTGGTTCATAGCAGTCAAAGAAAGGCTCAATGATGATGACCTAGACAGTGATGAAAGAGATAAGATATAGGAATGAAACAAATTGAGCAGGTCCCCCATGGTCCTTCTTCCCTCAAATGATAAATGGATCATTAATATTCTAGTTGTCATCTCTACTGCCATTATACAGCATAAACATCATCATCTTCACTGTTGTCATTATAATCATCGTCATCACCATCCTTATCAACTTCTTTCATCATCATCACCATCACTACCATCACCACTACCATTACCACCACCATCACACCACTATCATCACGGGCCGCGGAAGCAGGGGGCTGGGGAGCTGCAGCCCCCCACAATCTACCTTTCAAAAAATATATGAATTGTAAAAACTTAATATCTAAATTGTAAATTGCTCATTTCATAGGCTTTCAAAAGCATAAAAACCCAAGGGCTTCAGGGGGTTCTGCCCCTGAACCCCCACCAGGGCCCTACAGACCCTGAACTCTGCCTGTTTGGGTGTTGCCCCTCCCCCCCCCCACTCCAAAATACATTCCGCAGCCCCTCATCATCATCATCCTCCTCCTCCTAAGCTCATCTCATCCCTTGGGTTGACATGACTGTTAATTGCATAGTAGAGAGATCTGTACCCACCCACTGAGACCAGCACCCCGGTCATAGGGTCCACTTCACGACCCATGAATTCATCATTATTCATCATCATCACCAACATCCTCATTGCCAAACATCCTCATCATCATCACCATCTAATTACTGTCATTGTTATTCTCTTCATCATCATCATTACCAGCAGTAGCAGCAGCAACATTGTAGCAGAAGCATCACCAACATTACCACCACCATCACCACCATTATCCTCCTCCTCCTCCTCCCAAACTCACCTCATCCCCCGGGTTGACGTGACTGTTAATTGCATAGTAGAGAGATCCGTACGCACCCACTGACACCAGCACCCCAGTCATAGGGTCTACTTCACGACCCATGAACTTGCTGTACATAGCAGCGATAGCATTCACCAATCGCGCATGACCCTGTGACAAAAAAAAAATGTTCAGGACCATAAAATCAATTCCTATATTTTAAACAACTGACTACCTAAAACTGAAAACTGTAGCTAATTCCAAAGAAATACTGGTGTTGCCAATTTGATGAACAAAAGCTCATCAAATAAGTGTTTTATAAATAATAATGAGTGGGTTAAATGATACATTCAAAACAAGAAAGGCCTGTATCCGATCAATCTTATACTTACGTATGACCTTGTGTATTGGCTCATGAGAGGATTAGAACCCGGTGCAATGATCTCAGTTAGAGCCTGTGTGACAGGGCTGGGTGGAGCAAAGTCAGGGAAACCCTGGAATGTACAATCAATGATTAAACATTATAACATTGGTAAACAAATTAGAATGCCACTTTTTGTTTGTTATTATTACATTATTTATTTTTAAATGATATTTTATTATAGCCAACAACAAAAAAAGAGAAGCAAAGAGCAAAAATAACATTTAAATATTTGAATCTTTTTTGCTCAAGCTCCCATGGATGGAAATAGAACAATAGTGATTAAGATATGAAGGAGTAAATAAATTTTAAAAGAAAAATTTCTCCTTAATCACTGATAATGATATGGTCTAATGCTTTCAAAATGCAAGTTTTATATTGATTAGATCACATATTAGCAGTTGCTTACATCAATGCCTCCTTTTTACTAGTAATCATTAATGCACAAAATGTTTTGAGAAATAATTCTACCTTCACATATAGCTTTCCGAATCCCTATGCTAGTACACTGCTGGTGCTTTAATTTAGGGACATGTACATGTAAATCAGTTGATAGGTTGGGAGCATTACATCCGGTATGCACAGCTGTGATACTGACAGTGTTTTGGTGGACTGTTTTGCATTCATTCTAGCAAAAAGTCACTTTTTTACCCTAATGTTTCAAATAATTGTGCATTCATGGATTTTCTGTTTAAATGGGATTCTTCTAATGAAGAATGCTTAAAATTTGCCACAGATGCAGATTTGACATCAGTTAAGCAAACAATCACAAAGAATAAATGCTATGATGACGATACTGGACCGGAAATTCGTGTCCCAAAACCATGTCCTTGATATCAGTATCGATACCTAATATCAGTCAACTTAGTATCAGCTACAATGTATATGAGCGAGGGAAAATTAAAACCTAGAAAAGGCAATTTTTGAACTTTTATTAGATTTATGTATTCAGTCCAGAAGGCATTAATTCTAAAAAATGAGAGAGAGAGAGAGAGAGAGAGAGAGAGAGAGAGAGAGAGAGAGAGAGAGAGAGACTCAGAGACTCATGTCTGAACAGATAAGCCAGATTTAAAAGATACTAAATGTACCAAAGTTAGAAGAATGGAAATACTTTTAGTTTGGCTACAGGTTATGTAAAAATTACTGTAAATGCATGCACATGGTCGTACGCAGTGGGGGCGGGGGTGTGGTGGGGGGGTAGGGTGTGCAGTTGCCCCCCAGAAATTTTCAAGCCTTACAACGTATTTTTACTGAAAATTTTCAAATTCCACCAAAAGTGTGCACCAGATCCTTCACTTTCAATTTCAAAAAATGCAAAAGTGCCTTTGTGACCAGCTCAGTCACTTCGCTCCCTCACTTGTGTGTTTCTTCAAATATTTTACGTATTCTTGCCCCAACGGGAAAAAAAATCTGCGTATGGTCCTGCACATGCACTATATTCTTTCTTTTTTATTTCATTGATTTTTTTTATAATCTTGTTCGATGCTCACCTGCCCAAGATTAATAGCTTTCTCCTCTGTAGCAAGCTTTACAAATTCAACCCTGTATACAGCAGTCAAAGAAAAAGAAAGTAAACATAATGGCCAGAATTCACAAAGGTGGTTGGAATTTAGACCATGGTTTAGGCAAATTTTGTGGTGTAAGTGTGCTTGATTTAGCACATACATGTACACTAAGAAAAGTCCAATCATAAACGTGCGTGTGTGGCAAAGGGTGCTTAAAGGCATTGGCTAACATTGTGAGCAGCTGATTTAAAAAATTCTCAAACTAAGATGAAACATGTGTATGAGTACTTGTATTTGTACTCAGAAATCCTGAAACCAACCATAATTTGAAATGAAAAACTGTTAATAAGACGCAAATGCCGATTTTATTAGTTTTGGTCTCATGAGACAAATAACTAGAGGAGCATTTTCAAACATTTAAAAAAAAATGTTGACTGCACCTCTCTCCCTGTACTATACATGATATGCATACACACACATACACTGTTCAGGTGAACTCTGTGCACATGCATGCTCCTTATGTCCAGTCTGTGCAACCGACCATTATATTTTCTTCAAACATTGGTTTACATTTTTTAATATTTAAAAATACTTTCTGTCGATATTATACTTTGAAACTTTCAGACTGGTATTTTTAAACTATAACTCTTGTGTTTATACCATTGTCAAGTAGAAAAATGAGATTTTTAAAAATTCTCAAGCCTTTTACTTTAATTTGTACTAGTTGCCATGGTTTAGACCACGGTTTATGTATATCAATTTAAATATGCCACATACCTGCATTCATTATTGGACCTTTCTTAGTGTACGTGCTATATCAAGCGCACTTATAAAATTTGCCTAAACCATGGTCTAAATTTAAACCACCTTTGTGAATTTTGGCCAATATCATTGCTTTTACATAGTATGATCTACCACCATATCTAATAATGTTGAAAAATAATATGCCATAAATCAATATGAGGTATGCATAAAAAGGGATAAAGATTAAAAGAAATTACATGAACTCTGGAGAATATCCAAGCAGAGAAACATGTTTACAAATTGACACATACAGTACATGTACTTTCCGGCAAAAATCCTTCAAATTTGTTCCCATTTGTAGGAAATATTGACAAAGTTAGGGGTAATTTTCAAGCTTGAAATGTCTGCACCTTATTGGAATTATGCCTTTCCCATGTTATATAAGGGCTCTTTCCTTCCAGCTGCAAGAAAAAATGTTCTAGGTGAGAAAAAAAATGCAATGTATAGTGTGAGTGATTAATATGCATGTACATCAGAAGCACTTTACATACATAAAAAGATCCATCATCCTGTCAGGGGGTAATACATTGAAATCAATGAGTGGCATTATCAATTTAACCCAATGCTTTAATACAAGAACTCGAGGGTGCTTCATAAAGCTGTTCATAAAGTTACGCATGACTTTACGAACGAATTGAAATATGAAGTGCAAAATAGGATGCCCAAAGTTTTTCCTTAAGTTTTACAAAGTGTGACTGCATTTCCCATAATCTCAATTAAATTGTGGCAAAAATTATACTTCGCTAGAAAAATATTTGTAAACGATAATAATGTTAATCTACATTTGCATATTTCACCTTTAGTTGATGAGATGTATTATGATTGAGAATCCATTTGGCTTGCCATAGTCAAGTCGTTAGTAAAGTCATTTGTAACTTTACGAACAGCTTTATGTGACACCCTCCTGGGTGGCTTGAAGGCTTCAGTCGGTAAAGCGTCTGCCTGTCGAACCAAAGATCGTGGGTTTGAGTCCAACCCAGGCGGATGACTGAAGCCTACATTTTGTGTTATCGTGCAGGCTATGCCACGGTGGAAAACACTAGTCCCTCAGATAGGATGTTAAATGGAGGTCCCGTGTAAAGGAGAGTCATCACCTTTGCACGTTAAAGATCCCACTGCACTATTCGCATAAGAGTAGGGGGAAACCCCGGTGTATGTGGTCCACCTGCACACCCCCATTCAGTGATATCGGGAGGAGAGACCTGCGGGTTCCAGTGATTCAGTTCGCTTTTCGCCTCCCAGGCACAGGTGACGCCAAACCAAATAATAATAATAATAATAATAATAATAGTAATCAAAGTGGAGGTGCCATGGTACAGTGGTTGATTCTCTTGACTCTCAATCCAAGGGTTGAGAGTTCAAATCCCAGCCCATCACTAATGTCTTTTGGCAAGATCTTTATCCACATCTGCCTCCTTCCACCCAGGTATGAATGGGTACCTGGCAATTGGGGGGGGGCATAATAATAATTGCAGGACCCTCGGGAAGAACAGCAATTATGCTAATGGGCTTCCCTGGGTAAACAAAATTATCATAGTCTACTGGGATGACAAAATTCAGTAGTCAATACATAGTACTTACCATACACTTCCCTCCAACCCCTTCAAATGTTCAGCTGGTTTGAGTTTGCCACTTGCCATTGTTTCCTAGAATATAGAATGGATAATACACAAGCATTAGTGATAATAATAAATGAATGAATGAATGAATGAATGAATATGATAATAATAAATGAATGAATGAATGAATGAATGAATGAATGAATGAATGAATAAATTAATTTATTAATGAACAAATGAATGAATGGATATATGAATGAATGGATAAATAGCAAAAATGAATGAACAAATGAATGAATGAATGAATGAATGAATGAATGAATGAATGAATGAATGAATGAATGAACATATGAATGAATGAATGAATGAATGAATGGACAAATGAATGAATGAATGAATGAATGAATGAATGAATGAATGAATGAATGAATAAATGAATGAATGAATAAATGCATGAAAGAATGAATGAATGAATGAATGAATGAATGAATGAATGAACATATCGTCACCGATTTTACGAAGCGGCCTAGAAGGTCAAAATCGATGAAAAAACATAAAATTATTTTTTTCAATATTTCGACTTAATAGTCGAATATCTTTAATTTCACAAATTTGTAGCTCTTAAAACCCATTTCGTTACGTCATTTTAGACGTCATGAGACGCTTTGGGTACACGAGAATGACCGAATGCCGTTTTTACGAACCGGCGTGAAGCCGTATATACCTTGCAGGCCTGATCGTAAAAACGCAACCGGAGGTGATACATAGAGTTGAATGCTTTACGAACCGTCTCGATAGGCGCGCCAAATACGAAAGCTGTATTTTCCAAGCCAGCTCGCCGGCTCGCATCGTTTGCCTGCTGAAACTTCGTTTTTACGATCAGGCTTGAGGCGTCAGCTTGCTCCAGCTTGCATCGGTAAGTTGTTATTTTTTCTTCTTTAAAAAGGAAACATTTGGAGAAAAATAGCTGGTAATTATTTGTAATACCTTTGAACAGAATCAAACACTTTTTTCCTTGAAAATCACCAAACTAAGACGGAAATTAATAGCCGCAAGTTTTTTTTTATAGTCCAGCCCCAGGCGTACTAATCTGTGTAACTATTACCAAGCATTTGGAAAAGCGTTAGTTAGAATTATGCTGTATAATCTATTCTAGATCTAAATATATGATAACGTCATGATTGATTATTAAAGATCTAGGCTAGAGATCTATACTTACTCTATAGGATAGATCTATCATCTAGATCTAGATCTAGAAGGTTAGAATCTAGCTCTCTACTTGAGCAACACTGGACTGGTCACTGCCAACACTGCAACTTGCAAATTAGCAACAGCAACACTAAACTTAACAATGCACACTAAGTAGTATTGTTATAGACTCTAACTTACTAAAGACTTATAAACAGCAGAACTCTACACTAGATCTAGAACTAGTAACTAACAGACAGGCTTGGGCAGTTAGTCAATCCAGAGTCCAGACGAGACTAACTTAGTACTAATAATAGAGACTGACTCTGTCTCTGGATTGGCTAACTGCCCAAGGACAAGGTCAATTTAACGTTAGTAGTAGGTCTAGTTAGGACTTAGGCATGTTAGGAACAACATTAGGCCTACTCTATCCCACTTAATTGGATGTATCCAATGCACAAGGTTTAATTCCTATCCTACACTAGGCCTATAGACAGAGTGAAGTAGGATTTATAACGTTAGATTTAGCCGAGTGTGTGAATCCAATATGTCTGGTTAAAATAAAGTAGGGTCTAGTCTTGGTAAATTGCATATTCATCTAGATCTAGATCTATTGCCAACTCGTCCATTCATCACAAGGACTAGATCTACCTTCATTTAGATCTAGGCTAGATCTAATTGTCATTCCGTCCATCAACATTTCGTCTAGAATCTAAAACACTACAGTAACAACAGTTTTGTTGATCTAGGTCAAATAAATATTTGATCCAATAAAGTTGTCAAATCACCCCGGGGGGGTCACTTCCATTGAAGAGTGGACAGCATCCGCGAGAATCGTCCTTCAAAAAGCACCCTAAACGAGGATTCAAGGGCAGGCCGCTAGGACACCCTAAACACGGATTTTGTGCAGATGTCCCAGATTTGCACACCCTATACCCTAAACGAGGATATTCCTATTTTCATACCTTGAGAGTGATAGTCGGGTCCATTGAAAGTTTGGAGCCGTTTTTATCTCGAGATAATTCACTGTATCATTATGTTTTACACAGGCGAGTCTTGTTACAGTCGGTCCCGCAGTCGGTGCAAATTACATACTCTTTTTGCGTTTTGGATTATCGTGATTTAGGGGGCTTTTTTTCAATTTTTGGCGTTTTTGACACTCTATTCGCGTTCCGCGCGTTCCGCGCGTTCCGCGCCTACCCCTGAAAAAATACCCTTTTTCCGCGTTTTCTTTCTCGCGGATGCTGTCCACTCTTTAATGGAAGTGACCCCCCCGGGCAAATCACCCGTTCATCTAACAGTTAGATCTAACATGTTAGATCATTTCATCTAAAAATCAGTTGGTCTAAAACCAATTCATTTTGCCCAATTAACACTTAGTCCAATTAGACCAAATGGTAGTCTATATTGACTAAATGGCTATTGGACCAACTGGTTATTAGACGAAATTGTGAGTGGACGAAATGGCAATTAGAGCCTGTGGATATTTGACGAACTGATAGTAAATCTAGACAAGTTGGTAATTGAACGAATTAGTATTAGACCAATTGAAAATAAACCTTAAAAGTTTAAATATCTGGCATGCACCAACTTCAAGGCCGTAGCCCAAGTACACTAACATCAACACAAATCCCCGAGAGAAGTCAGACTTTCAACTTAAGGACCATTTTATTAAATTCACTGTAATGTTCTTAAAATTAAAACACTCTCAGTATAATTTTGACCTATCATCTAAGCCATGATCTAGACTAAATTAGATCTAGAATTCTAACGGGTAGATTATAATAGCGGATTTATAAAGCGCTTTTTGCCTGAGGATACAAAGGGCTGCTATTATTACCCCGGATTTAGCTCGAGCTGCCATAGTGGCGCTCAGTGCATTCAAGGAATTAATCCTACCGGGTACCCATTTACATCACCTGGGTCGAGTGCAGCACAGTGTGGATCAATTCTTGCTGAAGGAAATTACGTCATGGCTGGGATTAGATATTGTTATTATTAAACAAAATAATTTAGCATTATCATGAAATAATTCACCAGTCCATTCACTGACGTTCATTTCGTTAGTGCTGGTGACATCTTTCCACTCCCATTGAATTTGTACACAGCAAGCACACACACATGGACATACATGAGAAGATAGGTGACAAATATCACGATAAGGCCATTAAGGCACTTGCACTCTGCAACCACCCTGTCATGTGGTGGTCTATGCAACTTACAACACACACTCAAAAAAGTCTTTAAACTATCACTTTTGTGAAGCAAAAACAACACCCAGTTCCATTCAGTTATGATTTGTTTACATTAGAGATTTAGGACGCACTCTTTTATTCACCAGAGCGCTAAAACACTTTTATTTTAAGCATACTTTTGTGACGACCTCTATTGGTGGAAAACTGAGATTGGTGCAGATATTCATCTCCACAGACTCTCTTTTTTAATTAGAAAACAAAAATAATTTCAAGAATTCAATTCAGTTTTGGGCCAAGGCATATTTTTATGATGAATTACTGTAGCAAAATCTGTCTATGCAAACATTCAAGCATTAATCCATTCTAGATCAAGAGAAAAAAGCTAAATATTGATCATCTTTTTCATGACTGAAGACAAGGTTAAATCATAACTTTGTACATTGGATAAATGCATTAAGGCATGAATGATTAGATAGCAAAGGAATAATGCTTAGAGTATAGGCCTAAATGCATTTAATTTAGGCTCTAGATCTAACCAAATGTGACAAACTGTATTTTAATTAAGATCCTTATAAATATTCTTTGTATTTCAGCTGGAAACTGTTGCTTTCAGGTAGACCATTGGGTATCTCATCGAACCATACCTTTGACAGTCAATTCGCTGTTCATCGTTTGGTGATTTCCAGAATTTTTGCTTGCCTTATTTGAAGAGTGAACAAATTCTTTCTACTTCATTAAGTAAACGCATCTGGTAAGTATTTCATCAACAAAGATTTGGCCATTGTCTTTACTTTAACATCAATAGTGCAGAATTTACATTGTACAATGTCTAAAATACACTTTGTGGGGGGGGGGGGGGGGGGGGGGGAGGTTAAAAGAAAATAATGTAAGTTTCCTTTTGGAATCAAATTTAAATGCTAGCTCTATACAACAATGACAGACATAAGTTGTGCATCTGTTTTATGTTTATCTGTGACACTGCATATCCTCATTGTTAATAAATCTATTTAATACATGAAGTGAATGAATAAAAAATAAATAACTACAATTTATAAAGATAAATTGATAAATAAAATGAAATAATTAAATCAATGAATAATGTATATATACCAATAAGATGATAATTTCATATTTAATTTGTTACATTAACTGATGCTACAATGAGTAAGATCCTTATAAATATTCTTTATATTTCAACTGTAAACTGTTGCTTTCAGGTAGACCAATGGGTATCTCATCGAACCATGCCTTGACAGTTAATTCGCTGTTCATCGTTTGGTGATTTCCTGAATGTCGCTTGCCTTCATTAAGTAAACGCATCTGGTAAGTATTTCAGCAACAAAGATTTGGCCATTGTCTTTACTTTAACATCAATAGTGCAGAATTTACATTGTACAATGTCTAAAATACACGGGGGGTGGAGGGGGGGTGAGGTTAAAAGAAAATAATGTAAGTTTCCTTTAGGAATAGAATTTAAACACTCGCTCTATGAAGCAATGACAGACTTGTGTTGAACATCTTTGTATGTTTATCTGTGACACTACATAACCTAATTGTTAATAAATGTATTTAATACATGAAGTAAATGAATAGTTTATATACCAATAAGATGATAATTTCATATTTAATTTGTTACATTAACTGATGCTACAATGAGTAAGATCCTTATAAATATTCTTTATATTTCAGCTGTAAACTGTTGCTTTCAGGTAGACCAATGGGTATCTCATCGAACCATGCCTTTGACAGATAATTCGCTGTTCATCGTTTGGTGATTTCCAGAATTGTCGCTTGCCTTCATTAAGTAAACGCATCTGGTAAGTATTTCAGCAACAAAGATTTGGCCATTGTCTTTAGTTTAACATCAATAGTGCAGAATTTACATTGTACAATGTCTAAAATACACGGGGGGTGGGGGGTGAGGTTAAAAGAAAATAATGTAAGTTTCCTTTAGGAATAGAATTTAAACACTCGCTCTATGAAGCAATGACAGACTTGTGTTGAACATCTTTTGTATGTTTATCTGTGACACTACATAACCTAATTGTTAATAAATGTATTTAATACATGAAGTAAATGAATAGTTTATATACCAATAAGATGATAATTTCATATTTAATTTGTTACATTAACTGATGCTACAATGAGTAAGATCCTTATAAATATTCTTTATATTTCAACTGTAAACTGTTGCTTTCAGGTAGACCAATGGGTATCTCATCGAACCATGCCTTTGACAGTTAATTCGCTGTTCATCGTTTGATGATTTCCAGAATTGTTGCTTGCCTTGTTTGAAGAGTGAACAGATTCTTTCTACTTCATTAAGTAAACCCATCTGGTAAGTTTGGGGGGTGATGAAAAGACTCAGCCATATTTTTTTTTTTAAACAGCCCTGAAAGGTTAATCAAATTTTGATTATTTTGTCAATTTTTTTGAAAAGTTAATTGTTTGTGTTCATTTTTCTGCTTGATATTGTTTACAGATTGCTTAATATTTTTAATATTGTCAAATAACTCAAATTGTGTATTCAGTTTAAAATCTTGTTGCATTTTGGAGACCAAGCAAGTCATTTTAGTCAATCATCTGGTTTTAAATTGGGTTTAGTCTCTGACTATGGGGTGGTAGGATTCACTTGCACTCACCCCTTCCCTCCACTTGGCTTTATTCAGAGCGTCCTCCCTCAACCCAACCTTCTCACTCTCCTCGACCACTTGCTTCTTAGGTAGACCAAAGCTCAAAACAGAATACATGTATAACAGTATAACTGTGAGATTGTATTTTCTGTTAAAGGGCAATTGGTAAAATCTCTTTTTTTGCAGTTTAGAGACCAAGAGGGACATTTTAGGTAGACCAAAGCTCAAAACAGAATACATGTATAACAGTATAACTGTCAGATTGTATTTTCTGTTAAAAGGCAATTGGTAAAAAAAATTTTTTTTGCAGTTTAGAGACCAAGAGGGACATTTTAGGTAGACCAAAGCTCAAAACAGAATACATGTATAACAGTATAACTGTCAGATTGTATTTTCTGTTAAAGGGCAATTGGTAAAATCTTTTTTTTTTTTTTGCAGTTTAGAGACCAAGAGGGACATTTTAGGTAAACCAAAGCTCAAAACAGAATACTTGTATAACAATATAACTGTGAGAGTGTATTTTCTGGTAAACTTAAACAGAATACATGTTTAACATATTGTATTTTTTCAAGACTCTAAGAAGTATTTTCTGTCAAGAGCAATGTACAATCTTGTTAAATTTAGCGAATATGAAAGACTCCGATATTTGAACCAAAGCTTAGATCAGAATACAATGTATATCTATTGTTACAGGACTGTCATAATGCAGTTTGCTTGAAGTGTGGGGTTTTGTTTTAACCTAATATGATGAAATAGCTACTTGACTTCCTAAATTGGTTTATGTACTCATTTATGAATAAATGTCACCATTGCATATGTGTGTTGGGAAAAAGCTCATGTAATATGTTCCTATTGTGTATTTCTTTCCCAACAAATTTTGAAACTCCTTTTATGAAATAATTGACTTTTTACGTTTAAACTTGTGCAGACACAACTTTCTACAGATCTGATTTTTCTTGTCATATTATATTTGCAATCAAACCCACTGCAGTACAATTAACAGTCTTGCTATTGCTTGATTTTATTTGTGGTGCTTTGAAGAGGTCGTAATATATTCATGCTTAGAATAAATTCTATAAATTATCCTCTGCCACATACTTGCCAAATGTTATGTAATGACTACTCATAATCTGTCTTTCAAGACTAGTTTGCAATTCATGAAATATTTCATTAGTTTTTATTTGTCGAACTCTATGAGATTATCTATTATTATTTTGCATATTTTAGATAAAGTATTAATTGCTTGTTACAGATTAGATTATACATAAGTATGACCCTTTGGTTTTCATGTATTTTATGAAAATGGTTCTGTTTGTCATTGCTAAAAATGTTCACTCTTTATTTAAAAATGCACAATGAAATTTAGATATACATCTCTGTGAAAGATCAATCTAACTGCTTTGATGGATATCCAGTAGTTGTACTTTTCACCATAAAAAGTAAATTAATTTCTGTAAATGTCTGAAAGATTCTAAACTGGTATTAAAAAGACTTGATTGAAACACTTTAGAATTTGATTTGAAAACAAAATAGAATAATGTGCTTGCAAATCTTCCAGCTAGCATGAAGACCACACACAAAAGAATATGGTGGTAAGAGACAAGAGGATCTTTAATTTACACAAAACATGGTGAGAAAAATTCTAGGACACTACTTTGTACTGGATATGTACAACTTACTGTATATAGTGTGATCAATTTACTGTACATATCGATGCATGGAGTTTGATTTATGCTCCCCTTGTATAATGTTTAAAAATGTTAAACTAGAAGCTCAGTATTTTATGTGTACATAAAATAGTTTACCATTTACCTTCTTAAGTGGGTTTACAAAATAAGTGGAAATGATTGTTGCATTTTTGTATTTGAATAATATATATCAAACCTGCAGTTGATTATTAAAAAGATATTCTTCAATAAGCAGAAGAGAATAAACTTCTATCCAAGTAAAAGAAATAAATTATAAATGTTTATACTGGATGCAAATAATAAAAGTGCATTCGGATAATATAGACTTCTAAAACAAATTTATTGAAAAACAGGTTTCCAAATGCAATACACTGTCATACATTCAAATACATACACAGATATATCCTAAGTTTTGTCAATGGTAATGAGGGTGATATGTGGGGTATGTTTCTTTGTTAGGCATTGGTATTTTTATTCTTAATTAATTGGCAAGATGTGCGTATTATATTTATATGAAGTGCTTCTTTTAATTTTCTTTTAAACATCTCAATAATAAATCTTAACCAAATTGGTGGAATTTCCTGAAGTACATTTCATGTAAAGTTGATGTATAGAAGACTGATGCATTAGACAATGTTAAAGAAAATGAAGATATGCTTTTACATTTCTCATTGTGGATGTTGACACGGTGGTTGTAAATGCAGGTATATTATCTATTTGAATTTTTAATGAGTATTTTCATTGTATACCCGTTGTAAACGTTGATATCATTGAAACATATTTCTATGATGTTGTCTGTTTTTGGAATTTCAATTAAAGGTGTATTTTCATCTTTTATTCAAATATGTTGGACTTTACTTGGTATTTTCCTAATAGTAACTTTAAAAAAAAAGGATAGTTTAGTAGTTATGCATCACCAAAAGAGGGGATGAATGAAATCGAGAGGGACACAAGCAGCCAGGAAAGAGAGGGGGAGGATTATCAGTGAGTCAGGTGATAAAGAGGGGACAAATGAGAGAGATTTATGAATAGGGAAAGGGGTGGAGGGGGGGTAAAGAGAGGACTATGAAGAGGAAGAGAGTAGTCCTGAAGAAAGGTTGACAGATGGATCAAGGGATATCGAGGAAAGAGGGGGGGGGGGGTAGGAAAAGACTGGGGTTATGGTAGAAGAGGAGGGGGAGCAGAAAACCCAGGAGTGGGGGATGGGGAGTGATTGACGAGTGGGACAGAATGGGAAAGACTGGAATGAGAAAAAAGGGTGGGGGTGGTAGAAATGATCATGGAGAGAATGGAATAGAAGGATGTGAATAGATGAGGAGCTAAAAAGGGAAGAAAGTATCTAGAGTCGGGAGAGGGGCACATAAATAAAGAGAGAATAGTTACTGTCATGGAAACGTGGGAGAAATTAGCGGGGGGCGGTGGGGTAGAGTTCTGAATTGAAATGACGAAGTTGGGATATAAGAAGATCAGGATGGGAAGGCAGACAAGAAGAAAACGTGTAATGGAGGATAGGGAAATGGTGATGGACATTTTGGTCCAGGAATTGACTTAGGTTATAGGCCTATGCATTATTGGCCAGAATAAAATTGAGATTATTATGGTACATTATCAACTATGATTGGTATTAACTAGAAGATATTATCCCCGGTTATTGTCCCAAATGAACTATATTGTACAATAACCGGGGCTGGTTTTTGTTCATATTTAATTCCCGTTTTGAATTAAATTGAAATAATACATCGAATAGCCGCAAAAATGTGAAGTAGGCCTAATATTAGTTTTGGAAAGGGTATTCAAAGCAATGCTTCGCGCGCGCTGCAATCATTATTACACAAGCACATGGTGAGCGCGTACGGTGCGTCGCGCGCGCATCACCCAGGCCTGTTCGTAAAAACGAAATTTGTCCGAATGCACAGTGGAGACATGGCTTCGCACGGTGCGAAGCCACTTCGCGGTAACGGGCTTCAGTGTGGATTCCAACTTTATCGTTTTTACGAACGGGCTTGGAAGAATGAGGCATTATTATTCATTGACAAAAGGATTATATCGATAAAAAATCATATCCATACATTTTTAATAGTGTTCTTCCATGAAATCCAAAATTAAGTGATATCATGTACTTTTACCCAATGAAAATGGCGAAGAAACAGACGATAAACTTCAAACGCATTTATCTCCAAACTCATTTTATCCGTCAAATGCGCGTCCAGCCGGTTCGTGAAAACGGTGTCGA
>CM057165.1:678063-708989 GCA_029962745.1 Echinometra lucunter
GTGAGCACCACACTTTCCAAGAATGTCCAAATAAAGAATCACCTAAATGTCCTAATTGTGGTGGGAACCACTCTGGTGCATATCATGGTTGCGAACAAGCAATCAAGGCAAAACAAGTTCAAGAGATCAAAATCACCCAAAACTGACATACGCAGAAGCGTCTCAAATTTGGATGACACAACAACGTAAACAACCGGACATAGAAGATCCCAGAGCAAACACATCAATCCACCCCTAAATCTAAGATCCAAATCACTAGCCTACACCTGATGTTCAAAGTACTAAGGAAATCATGTCGATATGTCCTCTCTGACCTCGAATCTCGTCAACCTACCACCTCTAGTTCAGTTAGGATCCCCCAATTATTTCTCAGCAGGCTACAGTACTAACATTCCACCACTAAACAACAAACAGAAACCAACAGCAGACCGAAACTTAGGGTCAATTCCCTCTCATTTCGCTAAAGACGAACAAATTCTGGAATTTATCATTGAACTAGTCCAGTCATTACAGGAAAACCCCGAAGTAATCAGAGCCCTCTTTCTGCCAGCCTTTCGGGCGATTTCAACAAAAAAATCAAGGATTACGAGAAAATGGCTGCTAGCCTTACCATAACTGCGGCCCTTTTTTCCATACTTCAATGGAATGCCCAGGGGCTATTAGGGCACGGCCAAGAGCTTTGTTATCACCTGAATAGAATGAAAAATATGATATTTTATGCATCCAGGAAACTTGGTTCCATGACCATAGTACTTTCATTATTCCAGAATATACTTGCGTCTCCAGAAATAGAGACGGTCAACGTAGGGGGGATGTGCCATTTATGTACATCACGGCGGTGAATTACGAAGGTCCTTTTAACAATCCAGTTTGGAATACAACAAGTCAATGTTTATACAGGCAACGAAAAAATTTCAATAATTAATTTTATAATCCATGTAAGAAATTAAATGAATCTATTTTGAATGAACCTATTGAAGTTTGTGAACAAAAAGATAAGATGATAATAGTCCAATGTGGGGAAGCGAGAAAGTGGACGTAATGGCCATGCAGTTGAACACTTCTTAAATAAAATAATTTGGTCGTCCTAAATGACAAAACGGCACCAGGATGGACCCTTGTTCCGGTAAACTTTCCATTTAGATTTAAGTATCTCCTCACCTATCTTGGCCAGTAAGATTTCATGGAATGTCTTAGACAATCCTTCGGTAGTGACCATTTTCCCATACATATTGAAATTTCACTAGGAAGGAAACACCGCAATGTAAGAATATTAATGTGAAAAGTATAGATGAGGAACGTTTCTCATTTAAGAACTTTGATTGGGTTAAATTCGCCAAAAGTGTAATGATATGCTGGATGAGCATTCAATCCTTACAGAGGCGGATGTTAAAAATCTTATGAATATTTTATGGCTACTTAAAAGTATGTATTAGGGAAGTGATTCCAAAGAAAAGAAAGATAGATAGGAATCCAGTTCCCTGGTGGACAAAAAATGTTCTGAAAAAATAAGAGAGGAATAAACTCAGTAATAAACTGAAAAAAGAAATCACTTTTGAAGCAATAGATGATTTTAGTAAGAAGAAAGCGGAAGCCCAGCGAGTTCTCCGTCAAGCAGAAAGGGAATACTGGCAGGCTTTTGTAAAAGACTAGACAGTATATACCCGAGTCGAAGATTTGGGCATGCATAAAACGGTTAAATGGAGTATCAACAAGGAAATCTCAAAAAAATTGCCTATACTGGTTGATGATGGGCAGGATATTATATCAACTCCAGAGAAAACGGAGGCCCTAGGAAAATTTTTCCAATCTTTGGGACTGAAAAATAAAGAAATCGCCCCCCAAACAATCCTGACAACAACGGAAAATTGCCCCTTCTTGAGAGATCACGTTATCAACGAAAACTTTCGATGTATGAACTTGAAAAGGCTGTTAAAACCACCAAACGGACTGTGCCAGGACAGGACAATATCCCATACGTTGTCTATGAAAATATGCCCGAGAGAGCTAAAGACACTATGTTATGTATCATTAACAAATTTGGGAAACAGGCGATATTCCCCGTCCTTTAAAACACTCCATATTAGTTCCAATTCTAAAGCAGGCAGGATTCTAAAAATGTATCTTCTTATAGACCCATATCGCTCACGTCATGTTTTGCAAAAACTATTGAACGTATGATTAACGACAGATTACAATGGTACATAGAAAAGAATAATATATTACCAAATTTCTTGAGTGGTTTTAGAAAAGGTGCGTAGTCATTGACAACATTGTTCTTCTGGAAAATGACATACAAAAAGCATTAATTGTGGTGAGCATACGTTAGTAGTCTTTTTGGATGTGGAAAAGGCCTACGATAGTCTATGGGTCGAAGGATTGTTATTTAAACTCTCTCAATGTGGCATACACGGAAGGACGCTCAATTTTTGCGTCAGTATTTAACAGAACGTAACCTTTCAAGTAAGGATTTCTGATACAGAATCAAGTATATACGAAATGCATAATGGTTTGCCCCAGGGTAGCGTTCTGAGCCCCCTCCTATATAATGTGATGATGAGGGACATTCAACAGACCCAGACGTGACCATATCCATGTATGCAGACGACTGCGCAGTATGGACGTCTAGTAAACATTTGGATATAAGTCGATTGAAAATCCAAGCTTATTAGATAGACTATCCACTTGGTTTAAAGAATGGGCTTTAAACTATCTAATGAGAAAACTGTACCTGTATTATTTACGAAAAGTTCTAATATTCCCCAACCTGCTTTAAACTTGGATGGGAATATTCTAACATATAAACAGTCTCACTATTTTTTAGGAATGTTATTCGATAGTAATTGACCTGGCATCCCCATATAGATCATGTAGTTACAAGATGTAAACGAAAACTTAACATACTACGTAGCTTGACAGGAACAAATGGGGAAGCTCGTCAAAATCCCTTCTAATTGTTTATCGAGCACTCATCAGATCTCTTCTCGATTACGGGTGCCAAGCATACGATAGTGCAGCTCAAACTACTAAAAAGAGCCTAGACTCTGTGCAATATCAAGCACTAAGGATATGCGCGGGGGTCTCCCGTTAACGTCTTTATGTTCTCTACAGGTGGAAATGGGGGAGCTACCTCTAGACCTAAGAAGACAATTGTTATCTAGTAAGTACAGACAAAGCATCGAAAGACACTTTGATCACCCACTAATAAGCCATATAGAACCATGCTGGCAATTTGAATGCCTTAAAGGTAAAAAGGTTGCAAACCGTTTGGATATAGGTTACAGAGTAAGATGGGAAAAGAAATTATCGAAAAACTATGTCCCTCTATTTTTCCACCATGGTTATTTTGTCCACCAATTATATCTACTGAACTAAGCTTACAAATAAAGAAAACTGACCACCCTATGCAATTACAGCAACAGAGCCTTGAATTGATAAACACCAAATGGTTAATCAACTCCATATCTATACCGACGGTTCTAAATTACCTGATAAAGGAGTTAGTTCATCTGCCTTTTATGTACCACATTTTTTGATATCGAGGGAAAAGATTATCTAACTTCACTTCGTCTTACAGGGCGGAATTGATTGCCATTCTTCTCCTCTTGAATGGGTAGAAAATATGGACATTTATACAGGTGTTGTAATATTAGTGATTCACTCAGTGCTCTTTTATCCTTACAAAACCGAAACAATGAACCCATTATTAACGAAATATTAACGATTACTACGAGGCTTAAATACTCAGGAATAGATATATATCTGGAATGGATCCCAGGACATTGCGGAATTATGGGCAATGAAATAGCAGACTCATGTGCAAAAACAGCTCTATTTAACAACATTGAAATACATAATAAAATAACACTTTCAGAAATAAAGCAAATTATAGTTCAGAGTTCTAAACTACTCTGGCAAGACAGGTGGAATCAAACAAATTCCAGTTTAAAAGAGCTGCAGCCATCTGTTACATCTACTTTCACATGTAATCTAGGTAGGCAACAAGAAATTCTACTCCATCGTCTTCGAGTTGGAGTGGCTGGTCTCAATCATGAATCTTTTACGACTGGGCATTCATGAACTGGTGTCTGTGATAGATGCCAACAGGTTGAAACTGTCCGTCATTACCTTATAGATGGCCCAAAATTCTTATCGAGAGAGCGATGCTCCTATCTGAATTGAATGAAACCAATGCAAGACAATATGGAGTATTTGAAAAGTAGTGGATCCCAAATTCAAAGGGCTATCATACGTTTCGTTCACAGAACGAAACGGCTCTCTGGGAAGGGTGAGGGTTATACACCTCCTTTTTCTCAGTAAAGACTACCTAAAAGTGTAGATGGCTAATAACTACTTGTATTTATTCTTCTTGTGTATATAAGTCATGTAATAATGTATGAGTGATACTCATATGTTGCATTTAATACTATCCTACATTACTAACTACAGCCCCACAAGTGTTTTCATCTCCATTGCTAGATATAATTATCCAAATTAAATGTCTGACCATCAGTAAGCACAGGTACAACAGCGCCCCCACGTCTATGCATGAGTTACCTAGCTTATGCGGCCGAAAAAGCGGTATGTACTGCTATTGGTAAGAATTGCATCTATGAAGGCTGGGCAAGCGCTAGCTTGGAACTGAGCTGAAGCATGTGGTTAATTTTTCTTTCTTTTACTCATCTTCCTTTCTAAGTTCGATTACAGATATGTATATAATAGCTCAAAATATAGGCCTACTTAATTATATGTAAATTGAAAGAGATAAAGAAAGAGAGAGAAAGAAATACTGAAGTGAATCCTTTCTTTACAATGTCATTGGCAACAATAGTCAAATAGACTGATTGCCGATACCATACAACGAAAGAAGAAGAGAGAAGTCTCCCTCTACGTTCAAAGCTTCGAAGTTAAGTATGAGCTCAGTTAGTTCACGTTTGATCAACGAAATTCTCAATTATCTCTCTTAAATTGCGAATATACGGTACCGGTACGTACTTCAACCTAACGAAGATGCCGGATATCAGGACCTGAGCGGCAAAGGATTTGATTTTGTAAGTGTTCTTTATCTCAGTAATACATTCATCCTTTAGTTTGATCTATTTCGTCAAGCCTATCGGCCGTCGAACTAATTTAGGGTCCCTACATTGTATGTACGGTACGCCGGAGTTGCGGGGGGCACTCCGGTCGAATAACCGATCAGTTGTGTACACTCTAGCGAGACACGCGTACTCCGTGCCATTTTTTATGATTGTAATTCTGATGAAGATATAGAAGGCACAAGAACTAACTGTTACATTTGTTATTGAGTGTAAAAATCAGGCTTTAAAAATTAAGCCAAAATTGGCAAACCCGGACACATGCCGGAGAATAGGCATGATAGGTGGACCAGCATGACCAGAACGCGCGCGCATGCCGTTCGTAGGATGGGGGGTTGAGTGTCCGGACACGTAACAAATTGAAGCCTTCTTTTTGTCTTTGGATTAAACAAACACTATGCATTGATTGTGCTAATCATCATCAATATTGTTCTCTATAATATTGTCTGACATTTTGTGCTAAAACATTTAAGAGATTTGCTTGTGAACTTTTCAATGGCTGTTTAAAATTGACTGTCCGGATACACAACCTGTCCGGACACCCAACAACTGGGATTACATCGCGAGATCGGCAGCGACAGCCGAGAGTCAGGGTATGTGACAAGTCCATAATGGAGTTCAAAATGACTTTAAAATATGTTTTAATCAGGTAATTAATGTTCTAATATATTACATTGTCCTCTCGGCTTTCACTATATTTGGTTATGTAATGAAAATCATTTTGATTTTGGCCAGACATGTTCTTAAACTCACTAATGTTTCATTGCTGAATCTTGTGCAGATCATCCCCGTCGCTGCTGCCACATTTGCTTGCTTGAAACCCAACATAGGTTTTAAGACCTTGTGCTTCTTGTATGGAGGAAAGTCACCTTCCATCATATATGAAGGTTATTACAATATCTTTTTATGCCATAATACAGTGAATACACTCTCTGTAATACATTGAAACCTGTATATAAAGACCACCCATGGGGGAGACAAGAAACACAGTCTTTATGAGCAGGTGGACTTTATGGACAGGTTCCTTTGATACATGTTCAGTGGGAAAAACTATTCAAGGTAAACAAAAATTGTGGTATTATAGGTGGTTTTCTATACAGGTGATGGCTGAATCAAGTTGACTGTATTAAACCAACAACATTTCAATTATGTCCTGTTTAGGAGGAAGATGACTTGGCCTACGAGGAAGAGATCCTTCGTCATCCATTCTCTTGTCAAGTGCTGCTCTTCGCTATGCTGAGCACAAATCTAGTGGACCCCCTGCAGGCTTGCAATCTCATCTATGTAGAGAGCGCTCATAGGAGTTACCAGGAAGTTAAACACAACCACAGAGCAAAAGCAGTATTATGTGGAATACAGAATGGTTTCAATACAACAGTTTGAGGTCTTTTGTCTTCCACATAGACAGTATTAATCATAAGCCGTATGGTCATATCAACTTGACTGTCCAAAGTGTCAATGACCATATCAGGGGTGTTTCACAAAGACTAAGATTGACTAAAATCGCACTTAACTATGGCTGGCCATTCATGCCACTGTTTTCTTTCACCATGGATCTCTCAAAGGATTTGCAAATCATGGTCACACATCTGCAGAATTGACAATTTTTTTGTAGTTCTTTTTTTGAAGAAAACAAAATATGTTACTTCTTCAAATTTGTGACAATGATTTGCGCATCCCTTGAGAGACTGATGGTGAAAGCAAACAGTGGCATGAATGACCTGCCATAGTTAGAGTGATTTGAGTCAATCTTAGTCTTTGTGAAACACCCTTCCCCCCCCCTCCCCCCCCCCCCCCCCAGATCAGACCAATTGCATGGTGAATGATTTTTCCTTAACATTTGAAATGTATTCTATTATATTGTAAAATTAAAAAACACAACATATATATTGAATGACCTAATGCCAAGTGTGGGGCACTTCTGAAAAGAAGGACCATTTCTCCCTGAGAAGTACATTGTGTATATTTACTTGAATGTAAATACCAAAGCGTTTTTGTTCTCTCAAAGTCAAACGATTCCCCCACTCTTTCGATCGTATGCCTACTTTGCAGCTACAAGCTGTGGTATAACTACCTGAAGCTGAGAAGAAAAGCAATCAAAGGTCGGTGCATCACCGATCCTGGTTACGAGGATGTCAACAATGCCTTTGAGAGAGCCCTGGTGTTCATGCACAAGGTAGGCGTTGGTCTGTTTGGACAACCCTTTTTTGAATGAGTTTCAATATAACGTGTTTTAGAGGATACTACAATTGGCAATTATATGAGGATTCTTGAAAGGTGCAGATTTTTAAAAATTTGATGTTTATGCAGAAATGTGTACGTTACTAGAATTGAAGCAAATTATTGTCCCATGCACAGAACATTAAGCCAAAAACGTGTCTTCCCTTGTTCTAATATCACACCATTATTTTTGAAGAAGTCTTGGAAGGAAATCCGAAAAGGATTTAATTGTGCAAAATTTTCTTTTATACAAATAAATAAAGTACCGGTATTGTATTTTAAACTTATATGTTAGAATGCAGTAACAACACGTTGAAAAATAAAATTATCAAATGAGTGACCCTTTGCAACCCCCCTCATATTCCAGATGCCTCGAATCTGGCTTGACTACTGCCAGTTCTTGATGGACCAGTGTAAAGTCACGCGGACGCGAAGGACGTTTGACCGGGCCCTGAGGGCGCTGCCCATCTCTCAGCATCACAGGATCTGGCCTCTCTATCTCAAGTTTGTGCGCTCCATGCCCCTTCATGAGACGGCTGTAAGGGTTTACAGGAGATACCTCAAGGTAGGTGCAGGATAGTGGAAATGACCCCTAGAGGCCGCTGGATATCTGTATGAGCTTTAAGGGCATTTCCAGGTATTTTGTCCCATATGTTACCATCTACCTTCAATATTTGAGTATATATGATCACTAAATAGAGTTAGAAGCCATACAAGACCATAAATGGGACCAATTAGGAAAGGTAATGACACATTTGATGTCAATTTGTGGTCATAATTCAATGATAATCGTTAACATAAAGAACACGAAATGATGGATTACCTTTCGACTTGCCTGGATATACAGCAAGATTGGGCCAAGGGCGTGCCCTTGAATCCTTGAAAGTGTATTTCTTGCAAGTGTATTTCTTTCTGATTTTGCAGCTGTGTCCAGAGAATGCTGAGGAATATATTGAGTACCTGGTTGATATTTTGCGTTTGGATGAGGGCGCTGTTCGATTGGCGGACATTGTGAACCAAGACACCTTTGTTTCCAAAGAAGGGAAGTCTAACCATCAGGTAATTCAGTGGCTTTTAACCCATAGCAGTACAGAGCTTTCTTGAGGTTTAAATTAATCATCTTCAATCCTCAAATTGGCATTTCAAATTATTTTTTTCCATGCTTATATAGCTTGAAGAAAATAAATATGGATATAACATAAACCATAATAAAATATAATTGTAAAATTGAATCAGAAATTGCCAATGTAAACACAGTAATAGTGATTATATATTATTCACTGCGTTGCCAATTTAAAGAGTTTAATGATTAGTTACACTTAAACTGCTCTAATTCAAGAACGCAACACCATACAGCGATGGGAATGGGCTCAAATTTGTCAGTGCATTTTTCTCTTTCTGCTCATGTATGATATGTACTGCCCAACATTCTGGACCAACAGATAATGCAAAAGCGTCTCCTAAAGCTGACACTGTACCTCTATGGGTTAACCCATTTTTAGTAATATGGATTGACATGCAAAACACCTAACTATCCCAATGTCATGTGGTTATATTTGACTTTTGGAAATTAATTGATCAATCATACTTTGACAAATATGTTTTGGAGAACAATGTAACATTAAGAAGGCATAGTTATTGTAATGGGCTCACAGCTAAAAAGTTAAAGTTGTATTGGAATTTGGATTTAAACCCTTAATCTCTGGATGGAAAGCTGAATAAATGAACCACTATGCCTCAACACCTCCATCAATAACTACCAATTTCCCTTGTTTCATTGTACAGCTATGGCATGACCTTTGTGAATTGATATGCAAGCATCCGACCAAGGTCACATCACTGAAGGTCGATCCCATTATCAGAGGAGGGATAAAACGGTTTACCGATGAGAGGGGTAAGCTGTGGTGCTCATTGGCCGACTACTACATCAGGAGTGGTCACTTTGAAAAGGTAAGGAGCAAGTTAAAGGGGCAAGGATCCATCATAAGTTTTTTAAAAAATCAGAGAAACCATTATCAACATGCTCAAGTTTCATCCATTATCAGGGGATGGATAAACGTATTTAAAATTCTTAATGAATTTGCCCAAAATATGTTCCTCAGCATCAATAAAATACTCTTAATTTGTATACTCACAGGTTCTTTTGGTGTAATTCAGTCTTAATTTTCCCTCCTTCATTTTGATACCTTTAGAGTATTAAAGCAAAGCAAGATTTTCACAATGTTTTTCTTTTCCCAGTATTTGCTCACAAGTTTTTTCCTCATTATCTTTTTTTCTCTTTAGGCCAGAGACATCTATGAAGAAGCCATCTTTACTGTGACTACAGTCAGAGATTTCACACAGGTAAGATGCTCTACTGACTCTTTGTTTATTTTTTATTATCCCCTCACCGACGAAGTCGGAGGGTGTATAGTAACGCTGCTGTCCATCCGTCTGTAACAAATCTGGTTTCCGTTCGATAACTTAAGTAACGTTTGACTGATTTTAATGAATTTGGTATGAAGGCACATGGTATCAAAATACAGCCTAAGTTTGATTTTTGAGTATGTAGGTCAAAGGTCAAATCTCATTGATTATGCGAAAATAGCTAATTATGTATCCAAAAATGTGGTTTCCGTTCGATGACTATAGTAATGTTAGACAAATTTTAATTAAATTTGGTTGGAAGGTACATGGTATGGATATAGCCCAAGTTTGATCTTCGAGTATGTAGGTCAAAGGTCAAAGTTCACAGTTCATTGAATATGTGCGAAAATAGCTAATTATATATGCAAAATCGTTAATGTAAGTAATGATGTTGAGTATGTAAATCAACAGTTAAAGGTCACAGCTCATTAAATATGCAGAAATTCTAATTATGTACATTTGTACCCAGTGAGGGGATGCTATGCTTTGCATTTCCCTGTTATGTCTAGTACTTGTATTTATTGATCCTGGATTGTATTTCATATTGGATTTTGGGATGTTAAAGTCTCCTTGATAAAGTTTGCTTGCTTTGTTCCTAGCTTCTTGGTGTTATTTCAGTGCACTATTATACAAATAATGCACAGATGTGAGTGTGTTAGTGGCGATGCAGCACACTCGAGGGTATTGACAATGTGCGACTAGCACTCGACGCAATGCTGAGTGCTTTTGCATAATATTGTAAATACCTGAGATGCCTGCATCGCCACTAACATCACAAATTTAAATCTGTGCATTATTTGTTTTATAAAACGGGTTGGCAGAATGACTTTGTAGTGGAATATTTGTTAAATCTCCTCCAAATTTCCTCGGATCGCACAGACAAAGAGGCAACATTTGCTTTCTGTTATTACATCACAAGCATAGCCAGTGTGATGTGCTGCCCCTGAGTAAACGCAAACTTCTAGAAAGAACGCATATTTCATGGCGCGCGTCTCAGTTTTTACGCGCTAGAGGTAAAGTGATGCATCCAAAATGCAAAGTGCTGCACAAAAAATGCACGGCTTGAAGGTTGTGTAGAATTAAGCATGAACATGTGACATGCATATGCACTCGCTATTGGTTACATCCTTGAACCCGTTTTATAATACTACATATTGGGTTATTTCCTGAACTCCCAGTAGTATTGTATTGTGTTTGTTTTTCTTCAAAAGTTCAATCCCCATCTGAAAAACATTAGCATTGGTAATGTTGATGATGAAAATGATATTGTTTATAATCTTGTAAAAGTCATTATGGTGATGGTAATGAAGAGATGACGAATGTAAAGATGATGATGATGATGATGATGATAGTGGTGGTGATGATGATGATGATGATGATGATGATGATAATGATGAAAGATGATTATGATGATGTGATAATGCTTATAAGGATAAATGATGGTTATGTGGTTGATGATGGTGATCAGTCTTTGCGTTTCACTTCAGATGATAAGGCACACCCACAAAGCATTTTTTTTCTCTTCACTGAAATGACCTTCACAATAACAATGATGATAGAGACATTACTACTGTGCAACATATCCACCACAAAGGGTGCTCAAGGCGCTTACAGTTTGAAATCAATAAAAATGACTTGAAGCTATTCCAGCCAACATTCTCTCATCCTATCCTATCTTTCAAGGTGTTTGATGCCTATGCTCAGTTTGAGGAGAGCATGCTGAAGGCAAAGATGGAAGCCTCTGCAGAATCGGGAGCATCAGAAGAAGGTAAGCTGATACTGTTCTGTTCTAGTGGAGTCTAAAGGCTTGTTCACATATGAAGTGTAAACCCTGGCGGTAAACTCCTGCTTTTTGTATGTGTAAAAATGAATGGTATACTGTAAACACCGTTATTTTTGTGCTGCACAATTACTCACTCGCAAAAGTGCTGCAAGATTTGATTTGATATTTCAGTGCATAACAATCGTTGTTCTGCCCTAGCTGTAACACAAAATGGTCACATTTGGACATGAATAACCAGCACGGCTCCATGCTGTCCATTCAATTGCATACGGCAGACACAACTACACAAACATACTCTAAACTGATTGGGATTTAAACACGCATTTAATCAGCTGAAGTGCAATTCAGCGTCCACTCAAAACAAGCATAAGAAATTGTGCTGATATCTTTCGTGAGTTCTAGAATTCGCGCTTGCCAAAAATAGCGTGAAATCCACGAAAATTAATGTACCACAAATATTTCTGCTTTTACAAATAAAATATGCAGAGGCAAGAGGCATATTTTTCACTTCCTGGCAGCAAAAAGGTTTTCCGGACTTTCGTTTGCCGGGGGGGGGGGGGGGGGGGGGGTCCCACTGGATATCTGAATAAGCATAATGATTGCTCTTGCACTTCTTGGGAGCGTTTCATCAAGTGTCTTGTCAGTGATTTTTACCAACAACTGATACAAGCTACTGAAATCCTTGCAGCTGATTGGCTGAGAGCAAATTTGTCAGTAAAAATCACTGACAAGACACTTGATGAAAGGCCCCCCTTGATATTTCATATCATTCTTCCTAGAAATTTTGTGGAGTAGTTTACCACAGACCATGAACCATTTACTTTGAACTAGAGATTTGAAATTTGTTCTTAGGTCAGTCACTGCCTAGACAGTGATATTTGTTGGAACTTAAAGAGAAAATAGGACCTGGTAAAATTTCAGAAGAAGTATTCAAAAATCAAGGTAGAAAGAAGAGACTCGGACAGAAGAAAAAAAAAAATACATACAGTGAAGAGTAATCTATATTTAGTGCTGATGTTAGTGCTAAGTTTCCTTCTAAATTCAATAATATATGTGCTTCTTGATTTTTTATTACCTCCCCAATCTTTGAATATTGTAATACACATTTATGAAATCTATATGTCCTTTTATTTGTGCAGTGTCATAAAATAATCATACCATTCAAAAGTTGTATCAATCCCATAATCATCTCTGTTTTCATTTATTTGCCTCTAGATGACATTGACATAGAGTTGAGATTGGAACGGTTTGAGGATCTGATGGACAGACGCCCTCTCTTGTTGAACAGTGTCCTATTGAGGCAGAACCCCCACAATGTTCATGAGTGGCACAAGAGAGCCAAACTCTTTGAAGGGAAGCCTAAAGAAGTAAGTTAACCTGTTGCCTACTGGAACCGTGTGCCTCCTGTATTAAACCTATGAGCACTGGCGTAAATCCCGGGGGGGGGGGAATGGGGATGGGGGATATATCCCCCCACTTTTTCGATAGGGGGGATGGCGTGTACAAACAACCCCCCCAACACACACACACACACACACTTTTTAAGGAAGAAATGATATTCTACTTAATCAATTAGTAAAATTTTTAATAATCTGTCATGAACGACCATCATATTTTAGAATTTGTAATTGAAAATGCAATTAAAAACCGGAAAAGTGGTAATTTTTGGCTCGCTTGCTTCGCTCTCTCGCAAAATATCAATTAAAACATGTGAAAGAGGGTCCGGCGCGGGTGGGTAAGGGTAAAGTGTTTATACTTAAGTGTGAGTTCGACAGAAAAAAAATCAGTAAAAAAGTCGATCATCCCCCCACTCCTCACAGTGGATTTACGCCAGTACCTATGAGAATCAGAGAATTCAGTTGTCATCAGGTTACATGAAAGTCCCCAGTTCTCTATTTTCTGTAATACAGATTCTGTGTTCTTCGGTGTTCTAAACTTCAATTTTCTTCAGTGACATGTAAAACAACATATGACAAAGCAGTTGTAAATAGTAAAAATCTAAAAAAAAGCACGTAAGTTACCCTAATAAATGCACACTGCAGTATACATGCAGACACAACTGAACCTTCGCGAACACACACTATGCACTGCGAACAGGTTTGATCCAGATTTTCTGCTGATGTACGGTTTTGTTTTATTGGATTTTGCTTTGTTTTTTTAATGTTTCTCACTGTATTTTTCGTTATTCAATTTTTGGGGGCCTAAAGAATCACATTTTCCGTGAAATTCTGTGAATTCCGCGTTCTTCCCGAATTCTGTGAAATTTTTCTCTATCGCGGAAAACTGGGGACTTCAGGTTAAATGAATTATGCAATTATATTGACTTTGGGGAAAAGGTCGTCATTCTCATGAGGTGCATTTCTATCAGGTGTAATTCAGAGTTGTTTCTGGCTTAGCGTTCCGTGGTTAAATGAAATTTCACAATTCAACATGAGATGAACATTATAATGAACACATGTCTGCAGTCATGTTGTCTATTAATTGTCTTAGTATTTCTTCCCTATGATATCAACATCAAGGCTGTTTGGACATTGTCTCTAACGTGGGTCTTTGCTTGATCATCTACTAATCTCATTCTCTTTCCTGCATTAGGTCATTAACACCTACACTGAGGCTGTTCAGACAGTATCCCCTCAGCTAGCGACAGGGAAGCTTCACACCCTGTGGGTGGAGTTTGCTAAGTTCTATGAGAACCATGGGCAGATCATGGAGGTAAGATGATGCAGCATTATGGCTTTCTTAAAGTGATTACACAGTGGTAAAAAAGATTTGATATATGATCGAGAATAGAATTCTAAGAACAATAACATTAAAAATTTGATGATTTTCAATCGAAATCAATGCATTTTGGCTAATTTTCTCAAAAAAAACTCAAGAGTTGACCAAAAAATTTGAGTATGAGGTATGACCTAAAAGTGGGTACCCAGCTTCGTGCATTGCAGTTGTGCTGCGCGTTAGACTGTACAATATGTATTATACCTTGCGCGCAGTTTGCTAGAACTGCGCGACAAGGTACCCACTTTGACATCATTTTGACGTCAAAGTGGGTACCCAGTTGAAACTGGGTCACAGCTGAGGGGTCAAAAATATCCTGAAATCTTACCACATTTGGGGGTTTCCTTGGAAACACGACTTTAAAAAAACTTTAGGCAGATGATTTTCTGCTAATAAAATCATGCTCTTTTTAATGAACTAACATTATTTCAGCATTGGGTACCCCCCTTTAAGGCTTGTCGAAATCAATGCATTTGGGCTAATTTTCTCAAAAAAAACTCAAGAGTTGACCAAAAAATTTGAGTATGAGGTATGACCTAAAAGTGGGTACCCAGCTTCGTGCATTGCAGTTGTGCTGCGCGTTAGACTGTACAATATGTATTATACCTTGCACGCATTTTGCTAGAACTGCGCGACAAGGTACCCACTTTGACATCATTTTGACGTCAAAGTGGGTACCCAGTTGAAACTGGGTCACAGCTGAGGGGTCAAAAATATCCTGAAATCTTACCACATTTGGGGGTTTCCTTGGAAACACGACTTTAAAAAAACTTTAGGCAGATGTCATAGGTCATACCTCATACACAAGGTACCCACTTTGACATCATTTTGACGTCAAAGTGGGTACCCAGTTGAAACTGGGTCACAGCTGAGGGGTCAAAAATATCCTGAAATCTTACCACATTTGGGGGTTTCCTTGGAAACACGACTTTAAAAAAACTTTAGGCAGATGATTTTCTGCTAATAAAATCATGCTCTTTTTAATGAACTAACATTATTTCAGCATTGGGTACCCCCTTTAAGGCTTGTTTACATATGAAGCAAAGAACCCTTTATTATGTACAAATGAATGGGATATGAGCCAGCAAAAAAAAAAAAAAATCTAGAGGCAAGAGGCATATCTTTTTCCTTTTGGTGGCTTAAATGTTTGGACCAATCAAATTCTTATCAAATTTGCACAGAATATAATGTGATGGATTTGTCTATGCCACTTTTGGCAAAATACTCTTTTTTTGTGGAGTTGACCCGCTAATGCGTATTTCATTATCATGAGTGATGTGGTTTACTGCACTATTTGTGAACACTAAAAAACTGGGGGGGGGGGGGAGGGGGGGGGAGGAGGGGGAAGGGGTTTTAGCTGGACATCTGAATTTAAGCTTCGTTGACATATTTGTGGGAATACTGGTATTGTGATGAAGGCTCTTGCCTCTCATATGAGAGGTCCTGGGTTCAATCCTTGCTCGGTGCTAACATATGTGAACAAATGAGAGAGTACTAGAGTGAATCAGTTGTCACACGATGTAGCAAAGAAAAGAGATTGCGACGTTTTGGCTGCAACTGCTAGCCTTCATCAGGCAATGTAGAACGAGCACCGTGCACGTGTCTTTTATAGCGGTCGCGAGCATTAACCGCAACGGGAGCGCCCTCGTGATTGGTTGGCGCTGCAACAATGCTGCTATTGTTCGGAGCGCTGGCCATGCTGCTATTGGCTGCTGCGGAGGCCAAGGGGACAGCGCCCCCAACATATGTGAACAAGATGTTATGCCAAATATGTCCCTCTCGATCCAGGGAGTTGTTTCACAAAGAGTTAAGTTTGACTTGCTAACATATATGAACAAGATGTTATGCCGAACATGTCCCTCTCGATCCAGGGAGTTGTTTCACAAAGAGTTAAGTTTGACTTGCTAACATATATGAACAAGATGTTATGCCGAACATGTCCCTCTCGATCCAGGGAGTTGTTTCACAAAGAGTTAAGTTTGACTTGCTAACATATATGAACAAGATGTTATGCCAAACATGTCCCTCTCGATCCAGGGAGTTGTTTCACAAAGAGTTAAGTTTGACTTGCTAACATATATGAACAAGATGATATGCCGAACATGTCCCTCTCGATCCAGGGAGTTGTTTCACAAGAGTTAAGTTTGACTTGCTAACATATATGAACAAGATGTTATGCCGAACATGTCCCTCTCGACCCAGGGAGTTGTTTCACAAAGAGTTAAGTTTGACTTGCTAACATATATGAACAAGATGTTATGCCGAACATGTCCCTCTCGATTCAGGGAGTTGTTTCACAAAGAGTTAAGTTTGACTTAAAATCGAACTTAAGTTCCTAGAAGCGTGCTGTATATTACGCATCTTTTCATTGGTCAGATCATGCTCAGGGGACGCGCACTAGTGGGAAGTCTATCAATGAGATTACGCATTAAATACCGGATGTGCACTGGCGCTCAAGCATGACTCTAAGTCAAACTGCAGGGACTGCAGGTAAAAATATTGAGGTACTACTTTAAACAAATTTGATGAACAATTCAAGTGTTGGCATTCTGTGTATTCTTGAGATGTTGTGTAGAGTGTATAATTGTTGTGTGCCCAAAAGAAGGCCATTAACACGAATTTAGGGTCGAAATTTTGATTTTCCAATTTTCTCATAGAAGGGCTGAGAAATGTTTGCTCTTTTTTCTGATACCATTCTCGAACCTCAATTTGATGTCAACATGACGTAATAAGCCAATAAACAAAACGACGCGAGCACATGAATTCCAAACTGCTTCCTCTCTCAAAGTACATATACGCATAGACCAATTTGGGTTAGCATCCTTTTTCTGGGAACTCGATTTACGCATTGGCGCATTTTAGTTCCCGGAAGAAAGACTGCTTTCTCACTCAACGTGCTTACACGCATAGACCGATTTGGGTTGGCGTCCTATTTTCTGGGAACTCGATTTAAGTATTCGGGCGTTTTTGTTCCTGGCAGAAAGACGTTCAAGGATAAAATGCTTACGATTAGAAAACCTTCTGAGTGTTTTAAGTAAAATCACAGGATATCATTGAAGAATAAATCTTGCTCTGTCTGTAATTTTGACAGTTAGGACGGAGAAATAATACACTAGCTGCTAAAGTAATTTCAAAACTTTGTTTTTCTCGAAAATGTGCACGTGGGCGTTAGTGGCATTCTTACGGGCACACGATATTTCTGTAGTGTGGAAAGGTGAATTCCAATTGAAAAACAGTCGTAGTATTTGTATAAGTGTGTTTATTATCATTATGATTATAATTATAATTATAATTAGTAGTAGAATTATCATTATGATTGTTATTTTTATTATTATTATTATTATTATTATTATTATTATTGTTATTATTATTATTGTTGTTATTATTATCATTTCTCTCCAACGTTTTGCATAGAACATTTGCTGTGATCCAAGCTGTCAAGGTGCAGTAGCGCCATCTACGGCATGTTGATCCCTAACTTACATGAATATTTAAATTGAACTATTATCTCTCTATGATAGGGATGGTAAATCCTTGGGATAACATACTAATTTACGTTATTTTATATGGTGTCAAAAAGTGGACTCTAAGGGGTAAAGGCAATGTGATATAATGTATTATTACCTGAATGAGGCATTTTAGAGACAAGATATAAGCGCGTATTTTGTCTGTGTAATTGATTTACTCAACACAAAATACGTCACAATGGTTCAGCCAGGGCTCAGCTGTATTGACTAGGGTAATAATATTCATATTCCCCTCCTCCGCGAAATTTGTCATTTTCCTATTGCGCCTGTGTACTAAATTACCGGTCCATAATATTCATATTCCACCTTTCTTGTATAAGTGCGCATTTAGCAAAGTGCAAACGCGCAGTATTGTGTACGCGATAGAGGTTAAAAACAATGGACACGCGAGGTAACCATATACGTCACAATCGCTTAGCCAGGATTACATACCTGCCTGAATAAGCTGAAATCAGAGGGACGGACAGGCAATAAGCAGACATGTTTGTCGTTGCTACAAAATGATAGGCTTGAATTATGCATCATCCTATAGCTGTAGGTAATAATAATTATATTGACTGGCTCTGCTTTCGGGGAATATCGAAAATGTTGCCCTTAAAAGATCCATATTGCCCTCAAAAGATCCATATTGCCCTCGTCTTCGACTCGGGACAATATGATTCATTTTGCGGGCAACATTTTCGATATTCCCCTCAAGGCCAGTCAATATAATATAAATACGATAGAATTGTATATAGTAATATATAATGATATATTTTTCAATTCATCTTCTAATTCAGATTTCAAGTCATAGACCATTAGTTTATTTGAAATGATATCAATTAACCGAAAAATGAAGTTATTAGGTCTTCTGAGTGACCACATGACCACCATTAAATTTCCCCTTAAGCTGCAGTTTTAGACAATTCCCCGTAATCTGCAGATAGTATTATTATTATTATTATCATATATGATCATCAGCATTATTATCATTGTATTAAAATAATAAAGTTCCTTCAAATTTGGTCCAAACCTTGGCATATGTGTAGTGGGGTGTCACATTTTTACAATTACCAGTTTGATTTTGCTAACATATTTTGTGGTGAAATGTAGATGGCTGTGCAGGTATACACATACATGTATAACCACCAAAGTATGCCAAGTATGATCTGCCATGTACAGTGTATGTCTCTGATCGTCAAACATTTATTTGTTTTCCACAAATTGAATAAAAAACAGGAGAAACAATCAGAAAGAATATATGCAAAATAGAATGTAGATAAAACAAAGACAAAACATATTATTATCTATATAGGGCATTTTTGCGGCGCATTAAAAACACATATTTTTTGTCCGTATGATTTGTCTGTGCAATATCAGAGCACATTGTATAAAATGCCGAATTCCCCATAGGCTCATGTACAAAATTTGCCGTGCAATATTATGCAATATTGCATGGTCTCTTCGCGCGGGCGCAATGAAACAAACATGCGCAATAAGGATTACAATGCGTGGATACGCAATACACGCAATACACAAACGACACTTTGATGACGTCATAAAGCAAACTTGTGTGATCAAAATAAATGTATGATGGGGGCCCTTTTTAGTTACTGAAATGACTTTTATTGAATTCTAAATCCCTTTCTTGTTGGGTATAGATAATAATAATTATATTGGATGGCTTTATTTCATGGAATACCAGGAATATTCCACTCGTTAGGGCTAATATTGCACTCATCTTCGATTCGTGCAATATTGGCCCTAATTCGTGGAATACTCTCTGGTATCCCATTCAGAGCCATCCAGTATAATATAAACATTGGAAATGTGGGAGTTGGGAATTGATGAAGCCATTACACATATTGATGACATGTCTGATAAACTGAAATTGTGTATTAGGACTCTTCTATTTGCTTCATTTTCTTAAAGAGCAAATATTTGGTCTGAATGTCGTTTTCACTATGCTAGAGTTGACTTGACTTAAACAGTAAGATGCATACTGTACATTTATGCTGCTACACACACTGCATGTATATGGTTTTGCAGGCATACTGGCAGACGCTTTATATAACCATCAAGCTATGCCATGTACTATTTGCCATGTGCGATGTATGTCCCTGATATTCAAACATTTATTTTCCACAAATCGAACAAAAACATTAGAGACAATCAGAAAGAATATATACAAAATTGAACATACATGTACATGTAGACATGGTTCTCGCCAGTACATAACACCCATGGTTCCAATACCATGCGCAAAGGGTTTCAGACAAGAAAGAACAATGTGTGAAATTGCTGCACCATGCATGGCAACAAGGGTAAAAAAAAAATTTGGAGTATATATTCCTAACAATAACAGATTATTTTGCTTTTTGGCAATGTATTTTTAATTTTATGCCATTTAGTAGACAACTCCTGCTTACCAAGAAGTATTTTTCATCCCTTTAAAGGATGCGCAAACTTCCACGGTTTGCACAGAGTGGGAACCGTGTGTGGATTTTTTTCTAGTGAGAACCCTGCATGTAGATATAAAAAACACATCAATCAAAATGTGGGGGGTGGGGGGGAGGAATAGACAAAAGCCAATAGACATATGGTGACATGTCTGATGATCAAACTCACTGATATGCATTGATTAGGACTCTTGATTTTGTTCACAACTGTCTTCAAGAACAAAAATTGGGTCTGAATGTCATGTCCATTATGCTCGAGTTGACTTGATTTAAACAGTAAGACAAATATATTTATGCTATACTTTTTAGTGATGAAAATGAAGCAAACAGAAGCAGTGATCATTATCAATTAGTTATTGCAAAAAAAAAAATAATAACCTGAAGAAATCAGGACATTTGATTTCAAGAATTTCTTTTGTTCTTTATTCATATAGTTTTCAAGAAATTTTATTCAGCTTGAATTAATTGCGTGCAATCAGAGCATATAGAAGAGGAGAGAAGTTTTAGATATGAAGTTAGATATGGAAAGTTTTGGCAAGCAAATTTGCTGAATCACATAATTTCGTGCCATAATAGTCAGAATGCGAAGGCCCCGCCACTTTCAAATGACATATATTTTTCTATTATGCATGCAATATTACACACATAGGTGAAAGATGCTATCATGCCTGTTGATATTATGTGATACTGGAAGAATGGAAGTGAGGAAGCAAAAGCACTTTTCCATTCGTGACAGAGGGTCCACATTTTGTGGTTTGGCCTAATATCTTTTGATGCAAAGCCCTAAAAATCATACCAAATACATGAGCAGAAAGACCAAAAAATTCTACACAAACTTGGTTGCGTCAATATTAGTTGTTTGATGCTGAAATTTTTTTAAAGGAAAATAACCATTAAAATCTTTAAATTGGCAATGTGATAGAAAGTTTAAAATCACTGTTTTTCCCTGCAAATTGGCAACTTTTTGACTTCTCATCATAATTTCTGTCAATTTATATTCATTTCAGATACATGACGTTTTATAAGAAAAATGTAGCAATAAAATAAAAATGTTGGTGTTGCCAATTTGAAGAATAAAAGCTGATCAAATTAGGTTTTAAATAATTCATGTCATGAATGGGTTAAAAGTTACCTTGGAAATGGTATGAAATTGATATGAAAAATAAAATCCACAGAATAATGAACAGTGTGATACCCAGGGAGCGTTTCATGAAAGGACTTGTCGGATGTTTCATCTGACAAAGTCTGTTTTATCCGACAGTTGCCATAGTAACGAAAATGATCTTATTAAATTTGGGGGTCACAAGGTCAAAGGTCAAGGATTCATCTAGTTTAGGCTTGTCTTTCAGAAATATTAATAGACATTTTAATAGACAGTGGTTCTTCTTTTAAGCCTGACCTACTTTTCTGTAGAGTTCATTACCATGTAATGTAAATTTATATACTTTAGATGAATGATTTTATGATCCCTTTTAATATAAAAGCTGACATAGAAGTAGAAATAGGTGAAATTCATTATTTTTTTTTAATTGTTAATCCCCAGAAAAATGATAATACAGATAGTGTGGTGCACAGTGATGTGTATTCATTATTCGGTAATTTCTACATTTGGCAATGATGAGATGAAAAGGTTCTACATCAGGGACTCATTAAAACTTATCTGTTGGAAAAAGTAATTAGGTATAGGCCTTGCTGCTTTCAATTTTGATGAGCGCTTTCAATTTTGATGAGTGCTTTCAATTTTGATGAGCTCTTTCATGCTTTAAAATATGAAGCACGTACTGTAAGTGATCGATTTTATGATGTATTTTTATATATGATAATGGCCTGAAGAAAGTTTTAATAGCTGACCTTGAAATGGAAATAGGTAGTCAGGTATTGCACTACATATTATTTATGTTGTATTTTAGTTAGGGTACTATGCAGAGTGGCAAAGGAATCATACTGTTGTATGATTTTCGAAATTGTTATTATTTTTTTTAAATTAAGTTTTTGTAGAATTAAAAGAAATAAAGAATATGATTTTTTCCTATTAGGGTTGGCAGCTTTGCTTATCTAAAGCCCAAAAGAAAAGCTTAACATGCTACATGAAATTTTGATAGGCCTATGTATGATTATGTAGGGCCTCACAAATATTGTATGTAGACTGTAAGCTTTACTTTTGGGCTTATCAAAGTCCCAGGCCTGACCACTTTCAAGTTTGACATATTTCTATGAAGGTGTTGTGGCCCAGTGGATAAGTCTCCTGACTTTGAACCTCAAGGTACGGGTTCGAATCCCTGCCGCAGCATTAATGTCCTTTGGCAAGACATTAATCTACATTTGCCACACTCGACCCAGGTGAAGTAAATGGGTACCTGGCAAGAATTAATTCCTTGAAATGCTTGTGCGTTGTAAAAGGCTGCCGGGCTAAAGCCAGGGTAATAATATCCAAAGTCCTTTGGAAGCGTAAAGAGACGTTAGATAATAACGTGATATGCGCTATACAAGAATGGAATATTATCATTACACAATATGCTTCCATACAGTGCATGCTGTAGGTGACTGAATTTATGATCCATTTCGATATTTGATACAGGTAAGAAAGAAGTGTAATGGTTTTAACCCATTCGTGACAGAGGTCCACATTTTGTGGATTGGCCTAATATCTTTTGATGCAAAGCCCTAAAAATCATACCAAATACATGAGCAGAAAGACCAAAAAATTCTACACAAACCCTGCCCATTTTGTTTGCGTCAATATTCGTTGTTTGATTCCGGAATTTTTTTTCAAGGAAAATAAGCATTAAAATCCTTAAATTGGCAATGTGATAGAAAGTTTAAAATCACTGTTTTTCCCTGCAAATTGGCAACTTTTTGACTTCTCATCATAATTTCTGTCAATTTATATTCATTTCAGATACATGATGTTTTATGAGAAAAATGTAGCAATAAAAGAAAAATGTTGGTGTTGCCAATTTGAAGAATAAAAGCTGATCAAATTAGGCTTTAAATAATTTCTGTCACGAATGGGTTAATTGAGGTGAAATGGATGAAACCTCTGGAGAATAATGAACAATGTGATGCACAATGATGCACCATGTCAATATACACTGTAGTCCAGTGGAAAAGGCACTATACAAATATCAACTGTTCCATGTACTGTGTTGAGAAGTTTCTTCTTCAAAGACTCATTAAAAAAGCTTTGTCTGTCAGAAAATGCTATAAGGCATGGGCCACTTTCAAATGTGACATGCTTTCTGTTTATGTACAGTGCAATGTGATGTAGAAAAAAAATTAATTTTGTGATCCACTTTCATACTTGATACTCGATGGAAGAAAGGGAAAGATTTTAAAAGCTGATTTGGAAATAGAAATAGGTGAATTAGTGTGATATCTGATACTTGATGGCAGGAAAGGTAAGCTTTTATTAGAGGTTGAATGAAAAGAGAAAAAAGGTGAAATTGATGAAATGTCCCCAGAATAATGAACAGTGCAGTGAGTAATGATGTAGGATTTAATTTGATATGTATTATGATGGATACTGCCATATAGGAAAGTAGACACTTTCAACCTGTTATGACGAAACTTGGATGATATTAAGAGAGTTACCCCAGATTATTAGGTCTTTTGATATTTGATAATGCAGTATTATATAGGGATATAAGTTCTTTAAACTATTATTGTGGTGTATTTTAAGAGACATTTTACTGAGAACTCATGAGGAAGTGAAATAGTGCATAGTTTGCCAAAAACTTGTTTACTTTTACACATAGCACACCCATTATGCGAGCCAATCTGACAAATGCCACAAACGATCGGACAGCACAAAGTTGACCTAATTCGAGCTTTTGGTTTCACCAATTTGAATGTTTCCAAGTCCTTACATGTAGTCTTCTAATAACATATATGTAATGATGAATTACACTTTTAGATCGTGTAATGCATAAGTCTCCATGCATTTTACAGTTACAGGAATTTACAGAAGAAAAAAAAACAAACGAACAAATAATTCTTAATATACTAACTGACAAAGTAATCATTGTACAAAATATTACAGTAAAGATATATTATTAATCAATTAAAAATATCGTAACTGCTCTGGACCTTGTTCACTTGATCTAACATATAGTGTACTGCTGAAATATTTCAAAATACAAAATCACGATTTTCTTGTGGTCGGTTAGTCTAGTCATCGCATCTCATTGCTTACTGCCATGCCGGGTTTCTGGAAGCAATATTAAATCACAAGGATAATCTTTTTTTTAAATTTCCAAATCATCTATCTTATTTTGCAAGCTTCTTATATTAAGAATGAAACCTTCATGCCCTTTTCTTTGGGAAATTGAAATTTAAAGTTATCCATTCTTTTCGATTTATCAACATCTGAATGTTTGTCAGGGGAATAATATGCATATGCACTATCAATTTCATCACAAAGAGGTAAAAGAGAGAGTATACATTTAGAGCATCTCCAGTTTACAAAATGTCCATTAGGATCACTACTGGAGCTCTGATATCTTTGCATATTTGATGTGAACCCATAAATTGCACTGTTTACATAATAATGCCTTTTAATTACTTTTTACTGATTCAGTACAAAATACGCATGGATATGAAGTTACCATTTACAGAGGTCAACAATGATAATGATAATGATAATTAAACAATATATATATTAACCCATTCATGACAGAGAGTCCACATTTTGTGGTTTGGTATAATAACTTTTGATGCAGAGCCTTAAAAAATCATACCAAAAACATGAGCAGAAAGAGCAAAAAATTCTACACTTACTGTGCCCGTTTTCGTTGCATCAGTATTTGTTGTTTGATGCTGAAATTTTTAAAAAGGGAAATAAGCATTAAAATCCTTAAATTGGCATGAAAATGTTAAAATTACCGTTTTCCCCTGCAAATTGGCAACTTTATGACTTCTCATCATAATTTCTGTCAATTTATATTTATTTCTGATACATGATGTTTTATAAGAAAAATGTAGCAATAAAAGAAAAATGTTGGTGTTGCCAATTTGAAGAATAAAAGCTGATCAAATTAGGCTTTAAATAATTCCTGTCATGAATGGGTTAAAAACTTATTCGGCTAATGATAATTGAAATTTGGCTAACATTGAATAAATTACAACTAAGGTAAGAAAAACATAGTGATTTACAGAAAATATGGCAAAAAATTAGATTTAAAAAAACTAGAAGACCAAATTATCAACTGTAAGTAAAAAAATGTTAATCAGATATATTTCATAAATACATATATGTTTCTATGGAGATGTGAAGACAAGTAACTTGTGGATATATTTAATAGAGCGTATACATGTAGCTGTTCAAAAATGTGGCATTGTGTACATGTAGTAATATCCTTAGCTGTTCATTAGATGAGATAGTCCAGTTAAAACAATTTAGCCAATGTTTAACGTAAGCAACTTAGTGGTCAAATTGCTGGAATGGTCCACATATCTTAGGATGGTAATGAAGATATTGACAACCTAAAGGATGCCTAAGGTGTGCACTATGTATTACTATTATTACCTCAGCTGTGCCAGGTACCCATTTATACACCTGGGTAGAGTGCAGCAAAGGTGGATGAAATGTCTTGCTGAAGGAGGAGCCAGGCATAAGGATAAGATGAGATAGTCCAGTTGAAGTAATTTCACCAATGTTTAAAGTAAGCGACTTAGTCGTCAAATTGCTGGAAAGGTCCACATAATCATGGATGATAATGAAGATATTGATGCTGCGCAACATCTCCACCCCAAGGATGGCTCAAGGTGCATACTATGTATTACTATTATTACCGCATCTGTGCCAGGTACCCATTTATACACCTGGGTAGAGTGCAGCAAAGGTGGATGAAATGTCTTGCTGAAGGACATTTAGGAGCCAGGCATCAGTGGGAATTAAACTCATGGCCCTTTGAATAAGAGCATGCACTCTTATTAATTTTGCCACTTCTCCAAAGGCTTTACAGTTTTTGCTGTGCAAGATTTGTGCATACTTTAAAGGGGATTCCAGAGAGTTGATCTAACAAAGCTGTGATGCATTTCACATTAAGGAACCCTTCAAAAGACCACATGTAATCTTCCCATTGGTCAGGTTGGGGGGGGGGGGGTTGGATGTATTTATTTTGTATGATGCACAGTGTGAGCTTTATCAAATTGACTATTAGCCATGGTACTGAACTCAAAGTTGGTTTGGAATGGCTCCACAGAATTCCGATGGGGAGCACACTTTCTGAAAAAGGACCTGAAGTCCCTGAGTCTCCACCAGTAGACCAGGGTATTCCCAAACCATCCCATGATGTAGACAATCTCGATGGAATACACCACTGGTAATCGATCGCAGTATGTCTGATTTTCCAAGTGAGAAAATGCAACATAGACGTGCAAAGCACCAATACATGCAAAAGCTGAAAGATTTGTACCATAAACCACCCCCAGCGTGCGCAGGATCTGGCGATTCTCCTCCCGACGTCTTCTCGCGAGTTCAGCAGACCTCTTGGAGATTGCATTGAAGGTGATGAGATAACATATCCCGGTTGCAGTGGTGACTAAGAAATTGATAGCTATCACAAGGATGAAAAGCCCTGGAGAGTCGTCTTTGAAGGTAGCGAAACCAGTGCCTAGTCCAATGGCAAAGATCCACAATATGATGCAGGTTGCTAGGCAACGGGGCGTGGTGATGATGCCGCTGACACCGAATGGGTCTATAGAGATTGTGATGAGCTGGTAGATGGCCACCAAGAAGATACTGACGTTTGACATTGAACTGGAGATGCAGATGTTCCAGTTGTAGATATAATCTTCAATTTCGAGCTGCATGCAATTTAGATGAAAAAGAGAAAAACATTTTTAAGATAAGACATGAACATCATCTTTAAAAATGTTAGTTCATGAAATATAGTGCCGTCTGCATTTATATGTAAGCTGTAATGATTGTACAAATTCCCCCTCCCCCCCCCTTCCCAAAAAAAGAACAAAAAAAAAAGGATAGATATAATTCTGTCCTTCTGAAAGTCTAAGTTCTCATGATTTTAAAGCTCCCAAAATCAAATTGTTCAAGATTTTTGTTTGTGAAATTTTGTGATATCAAATATTAGCTTCACTAATGTTGGAAAGACAGCTGTTTCTTCGATGAAGGAAGGTTCTCTATTCATTGAACTGAAAGATTATGTGTCATAAATTTTTTCTTCCCATGGAAGAATTTCTTCTCCCATAGGTTTAAGAATAACAAAAGACATGTCACAACAATGTTACTATATCTTCAAGGACACAAACATTACAAAGTAAATCAAATATCTGACAAAAAATGCAAAGATGATTATAAGTACCTTGTTAGGTAAGGTTGTTGCATACAGAATATCTGAGATGGGATAGGTGAGGATTCCTAGAAGATCGGCAGCAAACAGGTTAATAGGGAAGATGTACTGCTGTTTGTGGAGTTTCCCATGGAAGAGGATAGGTACAATAGTCACTATCTTGAAGATCAGTGTGATCGCTAGAATGCATTGACGAAATCTTAGCAAAGCCTCGTAGTCCTGCACACTGCATGTTGATGTTGTGGGGCTTATGCTAGCTGTGGGTGTAGAAGGAGTGTCTTCCATGGATGACTGTTAATGGTTGGAACTTCCTTCAGAAATTAAATGTTATGTTTTTTTGTTGTTTTTTTAGCCTTGGAGGAATATTATTAGATGAAATTATAACTCATTTGTAAAACTTCTTGAGTAGATTTATTTCCATGGAAGATGTCCTGTCTCCATTGAAGCATATTTTTTTTTTACTGCAAGTTGTTGCATCAAATCATGTTTTCATTGGCAGCAGTGAAAATCAAAACAGAAGCAAAATTTCATAGGGTGAACATTTGGAGTAGAAATATTTCTATCAAAGACAACCAGAATTCTCTTCCACAAACACCACTTTCACAAAGTGTCAGTGTTGACCTCAGAATAAAAACAATAATTCAGTTCTCTCATCCACAGAACTTTTTTAATCCAACTTCTTTTAAGATTTTTAGTTGTGACTGCGATGAGGGCCCTTTTGTAGAGTAGAAATGAAAAGTTCCAGTTTCTAGTTGTGACCTTCTTCCAATGAGCACACCTCTTATAGAGTAGAAATGAAAAGTTCAGGTTTCTAGTTGAGACCTTCTTCCGATGAGCACAACTCTTATAGGGTAGAAATGAAAAGTTCAGGTTTCTAGTTGAGACCTTCTTCCGATGAGCACAACTCTTGTAGAGTAGAAATAATAAGTTCTGAATTTATAAGAGGAACTTGACACATCCAATTCTTCCATTCATGACGAGTCTTTTCCTGCACTAGGTATCTGACTGGAGTTTACAGCAATAGGTCGTGACATTTGAAGTCATTTATTCTACAAAGCACTGCTCAGATGAGATTTGAACAACAAATGCACATGTAAAATAGAAACAAAATTAATGAAGGATAGTCCCATCATCATCTTTCTAATTAACAAAATATATCATATCTGTAGCCTTGGCAACTCCATGGCCGCATTAATGGTGCTTGCGCTTGAAATGAGGCGGGCATATTAACACAAAATTGAAATTTTGGGCAGCGCTTTCTCAATTAACTCGGCATATTGGAAACGTGTTGGCAAATATGGCATGCATGTGTAGAAAGTTGACTTGAGTTTACAAAGCATGATGACTTCGTCATGAATGATTGCTTAACGTAATCAATAGGAGCTGGATGTTATTGATTTAAAACTCGGTTACAGGTCTGATTTTTTTTTTATTCGGAACTGTAAATGTTAGTATCGATTACAAGTTGCCAGACAATTAAATGTTGTATATGTGTATGTACAGAGGAGAATGTCAGTCATGACTTGATTCTAGGGGAAATAATTTGATATGAAAGAAAGGAAGAAAGATGTTCAGGTAGCACCTCCCTCCTACCTACCTCCCTCCCTCCCCCCCCCCCCCCAAAAAAAAAAATAGGGAGATAATTATAATTTTAAAACATAAAGAAAAAATAAAACAAAGTAATTTTTGTTTCTTTTCTTGAAATATCTTTTGTGTTGCCTTGTCTGTTCTGTTTTTTTTTTTTTTTTTTTTTTTTATATATATTATTGTCATCATGAGCCTCAATTTTGGAAATTGTCAACATTTAGTTTAATCCAGATACAGCTCTTTGTAGATCTGGTATAAAGTAGCATCAACCACTTGCAAATACTACAAAACTGAGTAGAAAATACACAAATTTACTCATATAAGAATCTATCATTACATATTAATTTAGAATTAAGTCTTGTTATTCAATTAGTAAAAAAATAAAAAAAAAAACACCCCAAGAATTTAGGCTCTAGTTTTCAATTACCAGAGATTGATTTGGTTTAAATGCTTAATAGGACTACCAGTATTTTTTTTTCTTCTGTCATTATTATTATTTGTGTCCTCTATACTGGCTAGGATTATCTTTTAAAAAGGCACTATTTGGTTATGGTTTTTGTCTCGCCTGCGTAGCGGAGCGAGACATAGGTATCACTATTTCCGGTGTCGGCGTAGGCGTCGTCGGCGTCGTCGTCAACAATTGTGTTGTACACCCAATAACTTTCTATAGCTTTAAGGTGGGATCACCAAATTCATACCAGAGGTCCATCTCTTGAAGGCGCAGGTCAAGTTCGAATATGAGTCGAATTTGAATAAGGTCAAAGGTCAAAGGTCAATGAACTTTCCATGACTGGCACTGTGCTATATTGTACACACAATAACTTTTTATACCTTCGAGGTAGGATTGCCAAATTCATACAAGAGGTCCATCTCTTGAAGGTGCAGGTCAAGTTCGAATGTGAGTTGAATTTGATTAAGGTCAAAGGTCAAAGGTCAATGAACTTTCCATGACTGGCACTGTGCTGTGTTGTACACACAATAACTTTCTATAGCTTCGAGGTGGGATCACCAAATTTATACCAGAGGTACATCTCTTGAAGGCACAGGTCAAGTTTGAGTATGAGTTGAATTTGAATAAGGTCAGAGGTCAAAGGTCAATGAACTTTCCATGACTGGCACTGTGCTATGTTGTACACACAATAACTTTCTATACCTTCGAGGTAGGATTGCCAAATTCATATGAGAGGTCCATCTCTTGAAGGTGCAGGTCAAGTTCGAATGTGAGTTGAATTTGATTAAGGTCAAAGGTCAAAGGTCAATGAACTTTTCATAACTGGCACTGTGCTATGTTGTACACCTAATAACTTTCTATAGCTTTGACGTGGAATCACCAAATTCATACCAGAGGTCCATCTCTTGAAGGTGCAGGTCAAGTTTGAATGTGAATTGAATTTGATTAAGGTTAAAGCACAACCTTTCCTCCATTTTTCAAACAATAAGTTTGCCATAACACCTTAATAATTAATTTAATTTTACAATTTTACTCACATTATTATCAGTTACATTCTTTTTCACTAACATTCATTTCCTTACTTGCATGGAAATAATTATAGCTTCATAGTATTAACAGCATTCTTAGTGTTATCTGATTTCCTAGGGATAAAGTAGGCCTATACCATTATTGCATATGTAAACTGTCAGAACCACAATTCACCCCCTAAACTGCTGACAGCCTCAGAAGTCATATAGCATAGTTTTGACATGCAGTCTCTTCATGACTGCAATATGCAGGCGAGACAACGCTTGGCGTTTGCCTTGTATTATTTGTGTCCTTCATACAGGCT
>CM057165.1:709489-770153 GCA_029962745.1 Echinometra lucunter
TATATTGCCTAACCTATAGTGCATATGGCGGCCATCTTGAAAAATAGCTGCCATTTTATATCTAGACATCAAGAAATAGTCATATCCTCAAAATAACCTCAGATCTGGATTCTCCATCCCGAAAAACCCTTATTTCCAATTTTTGAACATTCTTGGGATGTTTAAAGTAGGTAAACAGAAAATCCAAGATGGCCGCCGGCGGCCATTTTGGATTTTCGCGTATATCTCAAATTGCTCAATGCTGACAGATCTCCAGCATGTGGATTGTTGAAATAGAAGGTCTGAACAGTCGATATCAATTAAAAAAAAAACTATAACATTCCAATGCAACCTTACCCCCCATGGCTACCGGACTATGAAGGACACAAATAATAAAACCATAACCAAATAGTGCCTTTTTAAAAGATAATCCTAGCCAGTATATAGGACACAAATAATAATAATGACAGAAGAAAAAAAAATACTGGTAGTCCTATTAAGCATTTAAACCAAATCAATCTCTGGTAATTGAAAACTAGAGCCTAAATTCTTGGGGTGTTTTTTTTTTATTTTTTTACTAATTGAATAACAAGACTTAATTCTAAATTAATATGTAATGATAGATTCTTATATGAGTAAATTTGTGTATTTTCTACTCAGTTTTGTAGTATTTGCAAGTGGTTGATGCTACTTTATACCAGATCTACAAAGAGCTGTATCTGGATTAAACTAAATGTTGACAATTTCCAAAATTGAGGCTCATGATGACAATAATATATATAAAAAAAAAAAAAAAAAACAGAACAGACAAGGCAACACAAAAGATATTTCAAGAAAAGAAACAAAAATTACTTTGTTTTATTTTTTCTTTATGTTTTAAAATTATAATTATCTCCCTATTTTTTTTTGGGGGGGGGGGGAGGGAGGGAGGTAGGTAGGAGGGAGGTGCTACCTGAACATCTTTCTTCCTTTCTTTCATATCAAATTATTTCCCCTAGAATCAAGTCATGACTGACATTCTCCTCTGTACATACACATATACAACATTTAATTGTCTGGCAACTTGTAATCGATACTAACATTTACAGTTCCGAATAAAAAAAAAATCAGACCTGTAACCGAGTTTTAAATCAATAACATCCAGCTCCTATTGATTACGTTAAGCAATCATTCATGACGAAGTCATCATGCTTTGTAAACTCAAGTCAACTTTCTACACATGCATGCCATATTTGCCAACACGTTTCCAATATGCCGAGTTAATTGAGAAAGCGCTGCCCAAAATTTCAATTTTGTGTTAATATGCCCGCCTCATTTCAAGCGCAAGCACCATTAATGCGGCCATGGAGTTGCCAAGGCTACAGATATGATATATTTTGTTAATTAGAAAGATGATGATGGGACTATCCTTCATTAATTTTGTTTCAATTTTACATGTGCATTTGTTGTTCAAATCTCATCTGAGCAGTGCTTTGTAGAATAAATGACTTCAAATGTCACGACCTATTGCTGTAAACTCCAGTCAGATACCTAGTGCAGGAAAAGACTCGTCATGAATGGAAGAATTGGATGTGTCAAGTTCCTCTTATAAATTCAGAACTTATTATTTCTACTCTACAAGAGTTGTGCTCATCGGAAGAAGGTCTCAACTAGAAACCTGAACTTTTCATTTCTACCCTATAAGAGTTGTGCTCATCGGAAGAAGGTCTCAACTAGAAACCTGAACTTTTCATTTCTACTCTATAAGAGGTGTGCTCATTGGAAGAAGGTCACAACTAGAAACTGGAACTTTTCCTTTCTACTCTACAAAAGGGCCCTCATCGCAGTCACAACTAAAAATCTTAAAAGAAGTTGGATTAAAAAAGTTCTGTGGATGAGAGAACTGAATTATTGTTTTTATTCTGAGGTCAACACTGACACTTTGTGAAAGAGAATTCTGGTTGTCTTTGATAGAAATATTTCTACTCCAAATGTTCACCCTATGAAATTTTGCTTCTGTTTTGATTTTCCCTGCTGCTAATGAAAACATGCTTTGATGCAACAACTTGCAGCAAAAAAAAATATGCTTCAATGGAGACAGGACATCTTCCATGGAAATAAATCTACTCAAGAAGTTTTAGAAATGAGTTCTAATTTCATCTGATCATATTCCTCCAAGGCTAAAAAAAACAACAAAAAACATAACATTTAATTTCTGAAGGAAGTTCCAACCATTAACAGTCATCCATGGAAGACACTCCTTCTACACCCACAGCTAGCATAAGCCCCACAACATCAACATGCAGTGTGCAGGACTACGAGGCTTTGCTAAGATTTCGTCAATGCATTCTAGCGATCACACTGATCTTCAAGATAGTGACTCTTGTACCTATCCTCTGCCATGGGAAACTCCACAAACAGCAGTACATCTTCCCTATTAACCTGTTTGCTGCCGATCTTCTAGGAATCCTCACCTATCCCATCTCAGATATTTTGTATGCAACAACCTTACCTAACAAGGTACTTACAATCATTTCTTACGGCTCCTTTGCATTTTTTGTCAGATATTCGATTTACTTTGTAATGTCTGTGTACCTGAAGACATGGTAACATTTATGTGACATGTCCTTTATTATTCTTAAACCTATGGGAGAAGAAATTTCTCCATGGGAAGAAAATATTTATGACAGATGAATCAATAAATTCTTTCAGTACACTGAATAGAGAATGCTCCTTCATGGAAGAGACAGTTGTCTCTCCAACATTAGTGAAGATAATATCTGATATCACAAAATTTCACAAACGAAAATCTTGCACAATTTGATTTTGAGAGCTTTAAAATCATGAGAATTTCGAATTTCAAAAGGACAGAATTATATCTATTCTTTGTTGTTATTGTGTTTTTGTTTTTTGTTTTTTTTTTTTTTTTTTTTGGGGGGGGGGTTGTACAATCATAACAGCTTACATATAAATGCAGACAGCATTATAATTCATGAACTAACGTTTTTAAAGGTGATGTCCATGCCTTACTTTAAAAACGTTTAACTCTCTTTCACCTAACTTGCATGCAGCTCGAAATTGAAGATTATATCTACAACTGGAACATCTGCATCTCCAGTTCAATGTCAAATGTCAGTATCTTCTTGGTGGCCATCTACCAGCTCATAACAATCTCTATAGACCCATTCGGCGTCAGTGGCATCATCACCACACGCCGTTGCCTAGCAACCTGCATCATACTGTGGATCCTTGCAATTGGACTAGGCACCGGTTTCACTACCTTCAAAGATGACTCTCCGGGGCTTTTCATCCTCGTGATAGCTATCAATTTCTTAATCACCGTTGCAACTGGGATATGTTACCTAATCACCTTCAATGCCATCTCTAAGACATCTACTGACCTCGCGAGAAGGCGTCAGGAGGAAAATCGCCAGATCCTGCGTACGCTGGGGGTGGTTTATGGTACAAATCTTTTAGCTTTTGCATGTATCGCTGCTTTGCACGTCTATGTTGCACTTTCTCACTTGGAAAATCAGACATACTGCCATCGATTACCAGTTGTGTATTCCATCGAGATTGTCTTCATCATGGACTGGTTTGGGAATACCCTGGTCTACTGGTGGAGACTCCGGGACTTCAGGTCCTTTTTCAGAAAGTGTGCTCCCCATCGGAATTCTGTGGAGCCATTCCAAACCAACTTTGAGTTCAGTACCATGGCTAATAGTCAATTTGATAAAGCTCACACTGTGCATCACACAAAATAAATACATCCAAACCCCCCCCCCCCCCTCCAACCTGACAAATGGGAAGATTACAGGTAGTCTTTTGAAGGGTTCCTTAATGTGAAATGCATCACAGCTTTGTTAGATCAACTCTCTGGAATCCCCTTTAAAGTATGCGCAAATCTTGCACACCAAAAACTGGAAAGCCATTGGAGAAGTGGCAAAATCGATAAGAGTGCATGCTCTTATTCAAAGGGCCATGAGTTTAATTCCCACTGATGCCTGGCTCCTAAATGTCCTTCAGCAGGACATTTAATCCACCTTTGCTGCACTCTACCCAGGTGTATATAAATGGGTACCTGGCACAGCTGAGGTAATACTGGTAATAGTAATACATAGTGCACACCTTAGGCATCCTTTAGGTGGTCAATATCTTCATTACCATCCTAAGATATGTGGACCTTTCCAGCAATTTGACCACTAAGTTGCTTACGTTAAACATTGGCGAAATTGTTTTAACTGGACTATCTCATCTAATGAACAGCTAAGGATATTACTACATGTACATAATACATTTTTGAACAGCTACATGTATATGCTCTATTAAATATATCCACAAGTTACTTGTCTCCACATCTCCACAGAAACATATATGTTTTTATGAGATATATCTGATTAACATTTGTTTACTTACAGTCGATAATTTGGTCTTCTGGTTTTTTAAAATCTAATTTTTGCCATATTTTCTGTAAATCAGTATGTTTTTCTTACCTTAGTTGTAATTTATTCAATGTTAGCCAAATTTCAATTATTGTTAGCCGAATAAGTTTTTAATATATATATATATATATATATTGTTTAATTATCATTATCATTATCATTGTTGACCTCTGTAAATGGTAACTTCATATCCATGTGTATTTTGTACTGAATCAGTAAAAAGTAATTAAAAGGCATTATGTAAAAAGTGCAATTTATGGGTTCACATCAAATATGCATTAAAGCTCCAGTAGTGATCCTAATGAACATTTTGTAAATTGGAGATGCTCTAAATGTATACTCTCTCTTTTACCTCTTTGTGAAGAAATTGATAGTGCATATGCATATTATTCCCCCTGACAAACATTCAGATGTTGATAAATCGAAAAGAATGGATAACTTTAAATTTCAATTTCCAAAAGAAAAGGGCATGAAGGTTTCATTCTTAATATAAGAAGCTTGCAAAATAAGATAGATGATTTGGAAATTTAAAAAAAAGATTATCCTTATGATTTAATATTGCTTCCAGAAACCCGGCATGGCAGTAAGCAATGAGATGCGATGACTAGACTAACCGACCACAAGAAAATCGTGATTTTGTATTTTGAAATATTTCAGCAGTACACAGTGAACAAGGTTCAGAGCAGTTACGATATTTTTAATTGATTAATAATATACCTTTGCTGTAATATTTTGTACAATGATTACTTTGTCACTTAGTATATTAAGAATTATTTGTTTACTGTAATATTTTGTACAATGATTACTTTGTCACTTAGTATATTAAGAATTATTTGTTTACAGTAATATTTTGTACAATGATTACTTTGTCACTTAGTATATTAAGAATTATTTGTTTACTGTAATATTTTGTACAATGATTACTTTGTCACTTAGTATATTAAGAATTATTTGTTTACTGTAATATTTTGTACAATGATTACTTTGTCACTTAGTATATTAAGAATTATTTGTTTACAGTAATATTTTGTACCATGATTACTTTGTCACTTAGTATATTAAGAATTATTTGTTTACTGTAATATTTTGTACCATGATTACTTTGTCACTTAGTATATTAAAAATTATTTGTTTACTGTAATATTTTGTACAATGATTACTTTGTCACTTAGTATATTAAGAATTATTTGTTTGTTTGTTTGTTTTTATGTAAATTCCTGTAACTGTAAAATGCATGGAGACTTATGCATTACACGATCTAAAAGTGTAATTCATCATTACTTGTTATTAGAAGACTACATGTAAGGACTTGGAAACATTCAAATTGGTGAAACCAAAAGCTCGAATTAGGGCAACTTTGTGCTGTACGATCTTCTGTGGCATTTGTCAGATTGGCTCGCATAATGGGTGTGCTATGTGTAAAAGTAAACGAGCCTTTGGCAAACTATGCACTATTTCACTTCCTCATGAGTTCTCAGTGAAATGCCTCTTAAAATACACCACAATAATAGTTTAAAGAACTTATATCCCTATATAATACTGCATTATCAAATATCAAAAGACCTAATAATCTGGGGTAACTCTCTTAATATCATCCAAGTTTCGTCATAACAGGTTGAAAGTGTCTACTTTCCTATATGGCAGTATCCATCATAATACATATCAAATTAAATCCTACATCATTACTCACTGCATTGTTCATTATTCTGGGGACATTTCGTCGCCTTCCCGGAAAAAGGCCACTAACGCGCACGTGCGCAAAATGTACGTTTTCGAGAAAAATGCGAATGAAGATTTGACCTTATTTTGAGCTTTTAGCAGCTAGTGTATTATTTTTCCGTCCTAACTCTCAAGCTTTTTGACAGAGCAAGATTTTTTCTTCAATGATATTTTGTGCTTTTATTCAAAACACTCTAAAGGTTTTCTAATCATTAGCATTTTATCCTTAACGGCTTTCTTCCCGGACCAAAAATGCGCGAGTACGTAAATCTAGTTCCCGGAAAAAGGCCGCTAAATAAATGCGAATCGGTCTATGCGCGTAAGCACGTTGAGCGAAGAATAGTGTCTTTCTTCCGGGAACAAAAAATGCGCAATAGTTCCCAGAAAAAGGACGCTATTGCGAATCGGTCTATGCGCGTAAGCACGTTGAGTGAGGAGGAATTCAGGTGCTCGTGTAATTTTGTTTTTTGGCTTATTACGTCATAATGACGTCAAATTGAGGTTCGAGAATGGTACGAGAAGAAAGCTTATGACATGTTTTTTCCATTTCTGCAATGAAAAAAAAATGGCGGGAAAATTGAGAAAAGGTTGATAACGGCCTTAAATTATTCTTTTAGGGGATCTACATGTACATCACACAAGCTAAGCTTTTTAGTAGATCCCTCCACTTATCATTTTGTCACTTTTTTTATACCATATTCATGTATTTTCTGTTGCAGTGTTTGTATATACTTGTACATATTGTTGTAATGTCATTGTAATGTGGAATCTGAATAAATCAAATCAAATCAAATCAAATCAATGACTTTCGAGAAAAATGAAGAAAATAGGTCACTGTATCTGGTAATCCATGGAGCTGCTCCCTTTTGATATGTCTATATTTCGGAAAGTGGGAGTCATGTGACCTTCATTTCTTCATCATCATCATATAGAGTATACTAAAAAGTACATATAAAGCATACTAAAAATAACCCCAAATCAAGAAAAAGTCAATTAAAAAAAAAAAAAAAAAATCGGAATTGCTCCTTTTTTGTCAATGGACAGCATAATTAACTTCCAAAAATTTTCTGACAAAAAAAGCTATAAGAAGCCTTTGATGCAGAATTCTCTATATAAGGAAACCATGGATCATTATGCATAAATTTATGCAATTATTCTGGGGAAATTTCTATAAATTTTATCAATTTCCATGTCAGCAATTAGCGTGAAATATATATTGCCAGTATGAGATATCACAATGGATCATAAAATCAATCACCTGCAGTATGCATTTCACATTGGAGAGTATAACATAGAAAGTATGTCAGACATAAAAGTGATAAGGCTTGTGCCTTTTAAATTTGGTCCGACAGGAAGCTATCATTAATCGGTGATATTGAACTGACTCATTACAGTTATGAAATATACATGTAAAAAGGGGTACCTATATAATGAAACCAAGCATGACTGGGGGAGCGTTTCATCAACATTTGTTGTCTGTCAAGTTGTCAGATCTGACATCTTTCCTTCATTTTGATTGGCTGAGAAGCATCGTTACTATGGCAACTGTCGGATAAAACAGACTTTGTCGGATAAAACATCCAACAAGTCCTTTCATGAAACGCTCCCTGGGTATCACACTGCTCATTATTCTGTGGATTTTATTTTTCGTATCAATTTCATACCATTTCCAAGGTAACTTTTAAGTGCTTTTGCTTCCTCACTTCCATTCTTCCAGTATCACATAATATCAAGAGGCATGATAGCATCTTTCACCTATGTGTGTAATATTGCATGCATAATAGAAAAATATATGTCATTTGAAAGTGGTGGGGCCTTCGCATTCTAATTATTATGGCACGAAATTACATATGTATGTGATTCAGCAAATTTGCTTGCCAAAACTTTCCATATCTATTCATATCTAAAACTTCTCTCCTCTTCTATATACTCTGATTGTACACAATTAATTCAAACTGAATGAAATTTCTTGAAAAATATATGAATAAAGAACAAAAGAAATTCTTGAAATCAAATGTCCTGATTTCTTCAGGTTATGTATTTTTTTTGCAATAACTAGTTGATAATGATCACTGCTTCTGTTTGCTTCATTTTCATCATTAAAAAGTATAGCCAGGGTTCTCACTAGAAAAAAAATCCACACATGGTTCCCACTCTGTGTGGCGAGAGTATTTGATAGCAAAAGGATGAAAAATACTTCTTGGTAAGCAGGAGTTGCCTACTAATGGCATTATTATCGTAAAAATACATTGCCAAAAAGCAAAACAATCTGTGTTATTTATCATTATTGTTAGGAATATATACTCCCAATACCTTTTTACCCTTGTTCCCACGCATGGTGCAGCGATTTCACACATGGTTCTTCCTTGTCTGAAATCCTTTACGCATGGTATTGGAACCATGGGTGTTATGTACTGGCGAGAACCATGAGTATAGCATAAATATATTTGTCTTACTGTTTAAATCAAGTCAACTCTAGCATAATGGACATGACATTCAGATCCAATTTTTGTTCTTGAAGACAGTTGTGAACAAAATCAAGAGTCCTAATGCATATCAGTGAGTTGATCATCAGACATGTCACCGATATGTCTATTTGCCTTTGTCTATTCCTCCCCCCCCCCCCCCACATTTTGATTGATGTGTTTTTTATATCTACATGCAGGGTTCTCACTAGAAAAAAATCCACACACGGTTCCCACTCTGTGCAAACCGTGGAAGTTTGCGCATCCTTTAAAGGGATGAAAAATACTTCTTGGTAAGCAGGAGTTGTCTACTAAATGGCATAAAATTAAAAATACATTGCCAAAAAGCAAAATAATCTGTTATTGTTAGGAATATATACTCCAAATTTTTTTTTTACCCTTGTTGCCACGCATGGTGCAGCAATTTCACACATGGTTCTTTCTTGTCTGAAAACCTTTATGCATGGTATTGGAACCATGGGTGTTATGTACTGGCGAGAACCATGTCTACATGTACATGTATGTTCAATTTTGTATATATTCTTTCTGATTGTCTCTAATGTTTTTGTTCGATTTGTGGAAAATAAATGTTTGAATACCATAGACATACATCGCACATGGCAAATAGTACATGGCATAGCTTGATGGTTATATAAAGCGTATGCCAGTATGCCTGCAAAACCATATACATTCAGTGTGTGTAGCAGCATAAATGTACAGTATGCATCTTACTGTTTAAATCAGGTCAACTCTAGCATAGTGAACATGACGTTCAGACCAAATATTTGCTCTTTAAGAAAGTGAAGCAAACAGAAGAGTCCTCATACATAATTTCAGTTTATCAGACATGTCATCAATATGTGTAATGGCTTCATCAATTCCCAACCCCCACATTTTGAATGTTATGTTTTGTCTTTGTTTTTATCTACATTCTATTTTGCATATATTCTTTCTGATTTTTTCTCCTGTTTTTTATTCAATTTGTGGAAAACAAATAAATGTTTGACTATCAGAGACATACACTGTACATGGCAGATCGTACTAGCATACTTCGGTGGTCATACATGTATGTGTATACCTGCACAGCCATCTACATTTCACCACAAAATATGTTAGCAAAATCAATCTGGTAATTGTAAAAATGTGACACCCCACTACACATATGCCAAGGTTTGGACCAAATTTGAAGGAACTTTATTATTTTAATACAATGATAATAATGCTGATGATCATATATATATAATGATGATAATAATAATAATACTATCTGCAGATTAAGCGGAATTGTCTAAAACTGCAGCTTAAGGGGAAATTTAATGGTGGTCACGTGGTCACTCAGAAGACCTAATAACTTCATTTTTCGGTTAATTGATATCATTTCAAATAAACCAATGGTCTATGACTTGAAATCTAAATTAGAAGATGAACTGAAAAATATATCATTATATTACTATATATAATTCTATCGTATTACATTATATCACATTGCCTTTCCCCCTTAGAGTCCACTTTTTGACACCATATAAAATAACGTAAATTAGTACGTTATCCAAAGGATTTACCATCCCTATCATAGAGAGATAATAGTTCAATTTAAATATTCATGTAAGTTAGGGATCAACATGCCGTAGATGGCGCTACTGCACCTTGACAGCTGGGATCACAGCAAATGTTCTATGCAAAACGTTAGAGAGAAATGATAATAATAACAACAATAATAATAATAATAATAATAATACTAATAAAAATAACAATCATAATGATAATAATACTAATACTAATTATAATTATAATTACAATAATGATGATAAACACACTTATACAAATACTACTACTGTTTTTCATTTGAAATTCAACTTTCCACACAACAGAAATATCATTGTGTGCCCGGAAGAATGCCACTAACGCCCATGTGCACAAAATGTACATTTTCAAGAAAAACGAAGTTTTTACCTAGTTACTTCAGCAGCTAGTGTATTATTTCTCCGTCCTAACTGTCAAAATTACAGACAGAGCAAGATTTATTCTTCAATGATATCCTGTGATTTTACTTAAAACACTCAGAAGGTTTTCTAATCGTAAGCATTTTATCCTTGAACTTCTTTCTGCCAGGAACAAAAACGCCCGAATACTTAAATCGAGTTCCCAGAAAAAGGACGCCAACCCAAATCGGTCTATGCGTGTAAGCTCGTTGAGTGAGAAAGCAGTCTTTCTTCAGGGAACTAACATGCGCCAACGCGTAAATCGAGTTCCCAGAAAAAGGATGCTAACCCAAAGTGGTCTATTAGTATATGTACTTTGAGAGAGGAAGCAGTTTGGAATTCATGTGCCCGCGTCGTTTTGTTTATTGGCTTATTACGTCATGTTGACATCAAATTGAGGTTCGAGAATGGTATCAGAAAAAAAGATCATACATTTCTCAGCCCTTCTATGAGAAAATCGGAAAATCGAAATTTCGACCCTAAATTCGTGTTAATGGCCCTCTTTTGGGCACACAACAATTATACACTCTACACTACATCTCAAGAACACTCAGAATGCCAACACTTGAATTGTTCATCAAATTTGTTTAAAGTAGTACCTCAATTTTTTTTCTTTTACCTGCAGTCCCTGCAGTTTGACTTAGAGTCATGCTTATGCGCCATTGCGCATCCGGTATTTAACGCGTAATCTCATTGACAGACTTCCAACTAGTGCGCGTCCCCTGAGCATGATCTGACCAATGAGAAGATGCGTAATATACAGCACGCAACTAGGAACTTAAGTTCGATTTTAAGTCAAACTTAACTCTTTGTGAAACAACTCCCTGGGTCGAGAGGGACACGTTTGGCATAACATCTTGTTCACATATGTTAGCAAGTCAAACTTAACTCTTTGGGAAACAACTCCCTGGGTCGAGAGGGACATGTTTGGCATAACATCTTGTTCACATATGGACCCAGGACCTCTCATATGAGAGCCTTCATCACAATACCAGTGTTCCCACAAATATGTAAACGAAGCTTAAATTCAGATATGCAGCTGAAACCCGTTCCCCCTCCTCCCCCTCCCCCACCCCACAGTTTTTTAGTGTTCACAAATAGTGCAGTAAACCACATCACTTATGATAATGAAATACGCATTAGCGAGTCAACTCCACAAAAAAAGAGAATTTTACCATAAGTGGCATAGACAAATCCATCACATTATATTCTGTGCAAATTTAACCCATTCGTGACAGAGGTCCACATTTTGTAGTTTGGCCTAATATCTTTTGATGCAAAGCCCTAAAATTCATACCAAATACATGAGCAGAAAGAGCAAAAAATTCTACACAAACTGTGCCCATTTTGGTTGTGTCAATATTCGTTGTTTGATGCTGAAATTTTTTTAAAAGAAAATAATCATTAAAATCCTTAAATTGGCAATGTGATAGAAAATTCAAAATCACCGTTCTCCCCTGCAAATCGGCAACTTTTTGACTTCTCATCACAATTTCTGTCAATTTATATTCATTTCAGATACATGACGTTTTATAGGAAAAATGTAGCAATAAAATAAAAATGTTGGTGTTGCCAATTTGAAGAATAAAAGCTGATCAAATTAGGCTTTAAATAATTCCTGTCACGAATGGGTTGATAAGAATTTGATTGGTCCAAGCATTTAAGCCACCAGGAGGAAAAAGATATGCCTCTTGCCTCTGGATTTTTTTTTTTTGGGCTCATATCCCATTCATTTGTACATAATAAAGGGGTTCTTTGCTTCATATGTAAACAAGCCTTAAAGGGGGTACCCAATGCTGAAATAATGTTAGTTCATTAAAAAGAGCATGATTTTATTAGCAGAAAATCATCTGCCTAAAGTTTTTTTAAAGGTCATGTTGCCAAGGAAATCCCCAAATGTGGTAAGATTTCAGGATATTTCTGACCCCTCAGCTGTGACCCAGTTTCAACTGGGTACCCACTTTGACGTCAAAATGACGTCAAAGTAGGTACCTTGTCGCGCAATTCTAGCAAAATGCGCGACATTTTTTGTATTTTTTGTATTTTTGTATACTTCTAGCTACATGTAGAAGGACTCTGAAATAATCACATCCACACACTTTGGAGTCCAAATCAAGAGTGTTCTGTATTCACCAAATTATCTAACTCAGCATAATATCTGTCCCAGGGAAGTGTCCCTGAATGTACATTGGAATTGCAGTGATGGTGGTCAAACAGATGGTCAGTGTTTACATGAGGTCTGGGGGATGGAGACATGGATTAGGACATACTGGGAATGGAGGTCAATAGTTGAGATAATGGTCATGGAGGGGTCATGGAGGCATGAGCGGATGAAAATGATAGAGTGATAGAATGGGAGTATGGTTTGATGAAGAATGTAATGTGTGTATGAACACAATAGGTATAATACATATTGTACAGTCTAGAGCGCAGCACAACTGCAATGCGTGAAGCTGGGTACCCACTTTTACGTCATACCTCATAATCAAATTTTTTGGTCAACTCTTGACTTTTTATGAGAAAATTAGCCAAAATGCATTGATTTCGATTGAAAATCATCAAATTTTTAATGTTATTGTTCTTAGAATTCTAATCTCGATCATATATCAAATCTTTTTTACCATTGTGTAATCACTTTAACCCATTCACGGCAGAGGTCCACATTTTGTGGTTTGACCAAATAACTTTTGATGCAAAGCAATAAAAGTCATACCAAAATACATGAGCAGAAAGAGAAAAAAATTCTACACAAACTGTGCCCATTTTGGTTGCATCAATATTCATTGTTTGATGCTGAAAATTTTTTAAAGGAAAATAAGCATTAAAATCCTTAAATTGGCAAAGTGATAGAAAGTTTAAAATCACCGTTTTCCCCTGCAAATTGGCGACTTTTTGACTTCTCATCATAATTTCTGTCAATTTATATACATTTCAGATACGTGACATTTTATAAGAAAAATATAGCAATAAAATAAAAATGTTGGTGTTGCCAATTTGAAGAATAAAAGCTGATCAAATTAGGCTTTAAATAATTCCTGTCACGAATGGGTTAAGAAAGCCATAATGCTGCATCATCTTACCTCCATGATCTGCCCATGGTTCTCATAGAACTTAGCAAACTCCACCCACAGGGTGTGAAGCTTCCCTGTCGCTAGCTGAGGGGATACTGTCTGAACAGCCTCAGTGTAGGTGTTGATGACCTAATGCAGGAAAGAGAATGAGATCAGTAGATGATCAAGCAAAGACCCACGTTAGAGACAATGTCCAAACAGCCTTGATGTTGATATCATAGGGAAAATTCTACAACAATTAATAGACAACATGACTGGAGACACGCGTTCATTATAATGTTCATCTCATGTTGAATTGTGAAATTTCATTTACCTGTGGCACTTAACCATGGAATGCTAAGCCAGAAACAACTCTGAATGACACCCGATAGAAATGTACCTCATGAGAATGACAACCTTTTCCCCAAAGTCAATATAATTGGATAATTCATTTAACCTGAAGTCCCCAGTTTTCCGCGATACAGAAAAATTCCACAGAATTCGGGAAGAACACGGAATTCACAGAACTTCACGGAAAATGCGATTTTTTAGGCTAAAAAAAAATTGAATAACGAAAAATACAGCAAAAAACATAAAAAACAAAGCAAAATCCAATAAAACAAAACTGTACATCAGCGGAAAATCTGGATCAAACCTGTTCGCAGTGCATAGTGTGTGTTAGCGAAGCTTCAGTTGCGTCTGCATGTATACTGCAGTGTGTATTTATTAGGGTTACATGTGCTTTTTTTAGATTTTTACTACTTACAATTGCTTTGTCATATGTTTTTTACATGTCACCGAAGAACATGAAAAGTGAAGTTTAGAACACCAAAGAACACAGAATTTGTATTATAGAAAATGGAGAACTGGGGACTTTCATGTAACCTGATGACAACTGAATTCTCTGATTCTCATAGGTTTATAAAAGCCAGAGCGAACTGGCACCCTTGTATGGGATTTTGAAAAAGCGCCCTCTCAGTCCTAAACTACCGATTTTGTCCCCTTTTTGCTCCCAGCATGCTCTATTCTGATCAATGAGAGCTTTATTTTTAGTATCATCTGTTAAAATGTATTTGTATTCATACTAAGGAAATTCACGAGAAGCCACAAAGGATATAATGTTTCTAAGAGTCTCTGGTTTTGAGTAGCCATAAGTTGGTGCTGTTGTAAATACATCATAATAGTGGTCAGTTCACTGTTGCTTTAATACAGGAGACACACGGTTCCAGTGGGCAACAGGTTAACTTACTTCTTTAGGCTTCCCTTCAAAGAGTTTGGCCCTCTTGTGCCACTCATGAACATTGTGGGGGTTCTGCCTCAATAGGACACTGTTCAACAAGAGAGGGCGTCTGTCCATCAGATCCTCAAACCGTTCCAATCTCAACTCTATGTCAATGTCATCTAGAGGGAAATAAATGAAAATGGAGATGATTATGGGATTGATACAACTTTTTGAATGGTATGATTATTTTATGAAACTGCACAAATGAAAGGAAATATAGATTTCATAAATGTGTATTACAATATTCAAAGATTGGGGAGGTAATAAAAAATCAAGAAGCACATATACTATTGAATTTAGAAGGAAACTTAGCACTAACATTAGCACTAAATATAGATTACTCTTCACTGTATGTAATTTTTTTTCTTCTGTCCAAGTCTCTTCTTTTCTACCTTGATTTTTGAATACTTCTTCTGAAATTTTACCAGGTGCTATGTTCTCTTTAAGTTCCAACAAATATCACTGTCTAGGCAGTGACTGACCTAAGAACAAATTTCAAATCTCTAGTTCAAAGTAAATGGTTCATGGTCTGTGGTAAACCACTCCACGAAATTTCTAGGAAGAATGATTTGAAATATCAAGGGGGCCTTTCATCAAGTTTCTTGTCAGTGATTTTTGCTCTCATTTTTGACAAATTTGTTCTCAGCCAATCAGCTGCAAGGATTTCAGTAGCTTGTATCAGTTGTTGGTAAAAATCACTGACAAGACACTTGATGAAACGCTCCCAAGAAGTGCAAGAGCAATCAGATATCCAGTGGAAACCCCCCCCCCCCCCCCCCGGGTAAACGAAAGTCCAGAAAACCTCTTTGCTGCCAGGAAGCGAAAAATATGCCTCTTGCCTCTGCATATTTTATTTGTAAAAGCAGAAATATTTGTGGTACATTAATTTTCGTGGATTTCACGCTATTTTTGGCAAGCGCGAATTCTAGAACTCACGAAAAATATCAGCACAATTTCTTATGCTTGTTTTGAGTGGATGCTGAATTACGCTTCAGCTGATTAAATGCGTGTTTAAATCCCAATCAGTTTAGAGTATGTTTGTGTAGTTGTGTCTGCCGTATGCAATTGAATGGACAGCATGGAGCCGTGCTGGTTATTCATGTCCAAATGCGACCATTTTGCGTTACAGCTAGGGCAGAAAAACGATTGTTATGCATTGAAATATCAAATCAAATCTTGCACTTTTGCGAGTGAGTAATTGTGCAGCACAAAAATAACGGTGTTTACAGTATACCATTCATTTTTACACATACAAAAAGCAGGAGTTTACCGCCAGGGTTTACACTTCATACGTGAACAAGCCTTTAGACTCCACTAGAACAGAACAATATCAGCTTACCTTCTTCTGATGCTCCCGATTCTGCAGAGGCTTCCATCTTTGCCTTCAGCATGCTCTCTTCAAACTGAGCATAGGCATCAAACACCTTGAAAGATAGGATAGGATGAGAGAATGTTGGTTGGAATAACTTCAAGTCATTTTTATTGATTTCAAACTGTAAGCGCCTTGAGCACCCTTTGTGGTGGATATGTTGCACAGTAGTAATGTCTCTATTATCATTGTTATTGTGAAGGTCATTTCAGTGAAGAGAAAAAAAAAGCTTTGTGGGTGTGCCCTATTATCTGAAGTGAAATGCAAAGACTGATCACCATCATCAACCACATAACCATCATTTATCCTTATAAGCATTATCACATCATCTTCATCATCTTTCATCATTATCATCATCATCATCATCATCATCACCACCACTATCACCATCATCATCATCATCATCATCTTTACATTTGTCATCTCTTCATTACCATCACCATAATGACTTTTACAAGATTATAAACAATGTCATTTTCATCATCAACATTACCAATGCTAATGTTTTTTAGATGGGAATTGAACTTTTGAAGAAAAACAAACATAATACAATACTACTGGGAGTTCAGGAAATAACCCAATATGTAGTATTGTAAAATGGGTTTAAGGATGTAGCCAATAGCGAGTGTGTATGCATGTCAAATGTTCATGCTTAATTCTACGCAACCTTCCAGCCGTGCATTTTTTGTGCAGCACTGTGCATTTTGGATGCATCACTTTACATCTAGCGCGTAAAAACTGAGACGCGCGCCATGAAATACGCGTTCTTTCTAGAAGTCTGCGCTTAATCAGGGGCAGCACATCACACTGGCTACACTTGTGATGTAATAACAGAAAGCAAATGTTACCTCTTTGTCTGTGTGATCCGAGGAAATTTGGGGGAGTTTTAACAAATATTCCACTACAAAGTCATTCTGCCAACCCGTTTTATAAAACAAATAATGCACAGATTTAAATTTGTGATGTTAGTGGCAATGCAGGCATCTCGGGTATTTACAATATTATGCTAAAGCATTTGGCATTGCGCCGAGTGCTAGTCGCACATTGTCAATACCCTCCAGTGCGCTGCATCGCCACTAACACACTCACATCTGTGCATAATTTGTATAATAGTGCACTGAAACGTCACCAAGAAGCTAGGAACAAGGCAAGCAAACTCTATCAAGGAGACTTTAACATCCTAAGATCCAATATGAAATACAATCCAGGATCAATAAATACAAGCACTAGACAAAACAGTGAGATGTAAAGCATAGCATCCCCTCACTGGGTACAAATGTACATAATTAGCAATTTCTGCATATTTAATGAGCTGTGACCTTTAACTGTTGATTTACATACTCAACGTCATTACTTACATTTGCAATTTTGCATATGTAATTAGCTATTTTCGCACATATTCAATGAACTGTGAACTTTGACCTTTGACCTACATACTGGAAGATCAAACTTGGGCTATATCCATACCATGTACCTTCCAACCAAATTTAATTAAAATTTGTCTAACATTACTATAGTCATCGAACGGAAACCACATTTTTGGATACATAATTAGCTATTTTCGCATAATCAATGAGATTTGACCTTTGACCTACATACTCAAAAATCAAACTTAGGCTGTATTTTGATACCATGTGCCTTCATACCAAATTTCATTAAAATCAGTCAAACGTTACTTAAGTTATCGAACGGAAACCAGATTTGTTACAGACGGATGGACAGCACGTTACTATACACCCTCCGACTTCGTCGGTGAGGGGATAATAAAAAATAAACAGAGTCAGTAGAGCATCTTACCTGTGTGAAATCTCTGACTGTAGTCACAGTAAAGATGGCTTCTTCATAGATGTCTCTGGCCTAAAGAGAAAAAAGATAATGAGGAAAAAACTTGTGAGCAAATACTGGGAAAAGAAAAACATTGTGAAAATCTTGCTTTGCTTTAATACTCCAAAGGTATCAAAATGAAGGAGGGAAAATTAAGACTGAATTACACCAAAAGAACCTGTGAGTATACAAATTAAGAGTATTTTATTGATGTTGAGGAACATGTTTTGGGCAAATTCATTAAGAATTTTAAATACGTTTATCCATCCCCTGATAATGGATGAAACTTGAGCATTTTGATAATGGTTTCTCTGATTTTTTTTAAAAACTGATGATGGATCCTTGCCCCTTTAACTTGCTCCTTACCTTTTCAAAGTGACCACTCCTGATGTAGTAGTCGGCCAATGAGCACCACAGCTTACCCCTCTCATCGGTAAACCGTTTTATCCCTCCTCTGATAATGGGATCGACCTTCAGTGATGTGACCTTGGTCGGATGCTTGCATATCAATTCACAAAGGTCATGCCATAGCTGTACAATGAAACAAGGAAATTGACAGTTATTCATGGAGATGTTGAGGCATAGTGGTTCATTTATTCAGCTTTCTATCCAGAGATTAAGGGTTTAAATCCAAATTCCAATACAACTTTAACTTTTTAGCTGTGAAACCATTACAATAACTATGCCTTCTTAATATTACATTGCTCTCCAAAACATATTTGTCAAAGTATGATTGATCAATTAATTTTCAAAAGTCAAATATAGCCACATGACATTGGGATAGTTAGGTGTTTTGCATGCCAATCCATATTACTAAAAATGGGTTAACCCATAGAGCTCCAGTGTCAGCTTTAGGAGACGCTTTTGCAGTATCTGTTGGTCCAGAATGGTGGGCAGTACATATCATACATGAGCAGAAAGAGAAAAAAGCACTCTGACAAATTTGAGCTCATTCCCATCGCTGTATGGTGTGCCGTTCTCAAATTAGAGCAGTTTAAGTGTAATTAATCATTAAACTCTTTAAATTGGCAACGTAGTGAATAATATATAATCACTATTTCTGTGTTCAAATTGGTAATTTCTGATTCAATTTTACAATTATATTTCATTATGGTTTATGTTACATCCATATTTATTTTCTTCAAGCTATATAAGCATGGGAAAAAATAATTTGAATTGCCAATTTGAGGATTGAAGATGATTAATTTAAACCTCAAGAAAGCTCTCTACTGCTATGGGTTAAAAGCCACTGAATTACCTGATGGTTAGACTTCCCTTCTTTGGAAACAAAGGTTTCTTGGTTCACAATGTCCGCCAATCGAACAGCGCCCTCATCCAAACGCAAAATATCAACCAGGTACTCAATATATTCCTCAGCATTCTCTGGACACAGCTGCAAAATCAGAAAGAAAAACACTTGCAAGAAATACACCTTCAAGGATTCAAGGGCACGCCCTTGGCCCAATCTTGCTGTATATCCAGGCAAGTCGAATGGTAATCCATCATTTGGTGTTCTTTATGATAACGATTATCATGGAATTATGACCACAAATTGACATCAAATGTGTCATTTCCTAATTGTCCTTTCCTAATTGGTCCCATTTATGGTCTTGTATGGCTTCTAACTCTATTAAGTGATCATATATACTCAAATATTGAAGGTAGATGGCAACATATGGGACAAAATACCTGGAAATGCCCTTAAAGCTCATACAGATATCCAGCGGCCTCTAGGGGTCATTTCCACTATCCTGCACCTACCTTGAGGTATCTCCTGTAAACCCTTACAGCCGTCTCATGAAGGGGCATGGAGCGCACAAACTTGAGATAGAGAGGCCAGATCCTGTGATGCTGGGAGATGGGCAGCGCCCTCAGGGCCCGGTCAAATGTCCGTCGCGTCCGGGTGACTTTACACTGGTCCATCAAGAACTGGCAGTAGTCAAGCCAGATTCGAGGCATCTGGAAGATGAGGGGGTTGCAAAGGGTCACTCATTTGATAATTTTATTTTTTAACGTGTTGTTACTGCATTCTAACATATAAGTTTAAAATACAATACTTTATTTATTTGTATAAAAGAAAATTTTGCACAATAAAATCCTTTTCAGATTTCTTTCCAAGACTTCTTCAGAAATAATGGTGTGATATTAGAACAAGGGAAGACATGTTTTTGGCTTAGTGTTCTGTGCATGGGACAATAATTTGCTTCAATTCTATTAACGTACACATTTCTGCAAAAACATCAAATTTTTAGAAATCTGCACCTTTCAAGAATCCTCATATAATTGCCAATTGTAGTATCCTCTATAACATGTTATATTGAAACTCATTTAAAAATGGGTTGTCCAAACAGACCAACACCTACCTTGTGCATGAACACCAGGGCTCTCTCAAAGGCATTGTTGACATCCTCGTAACCAGGATCGGTGATGCACCGACCTTTGATTGCTTTTCTTCTCAGCTTCAGGTAGTTATACCACAGCTTGTAGCTGCAAAGTAGGCATACGATCGAAAGAAAGGGGGAATCGTTTGACTTTGAGAGAACAAAAACGCTTTGGTATTTACATTCAAGTAAATACACACAATGTACTCAGAGAGAAATGGTCCTTCTTTTCAGAAGTGCCCCACACTGGTCAATAGGTCATTCAAAATGTTGTGTTTTTTAATTTTACAATATAATAGAATACATTTCAAATGTTAAGGAAAAATCATTCACCATGCTATTGGCCTGATCTGGTGGGGGGGGGGGGGGGGGGGGAGGGGGGGGGGAGGGTGTTTCACAAAGACTAAGATTGACTCAAATCGGTCTAACTATGGCAGGTCATTCATGCCACTGTTTGCTTTCACCATCAGTCTCTCAAAGGATGTGCAAATCATTGTCACAAATTTGAAGAATTAACATTTTTTGTTTTCTTCAACAAAGAACTACAAAAAAATTGTCAATTCTGCAGATGTGTGACCATGATTTGCAAATCCTTTAAGAGATCCATGGTGAAAGAAAACAGTGGCATGAATGGCTAGCCATAGTTAAGTGTGATTTTAGTCAATCTTAGTCTTTGTGACACACCCCCTGATAGGGTCATTGACAGTCAAGTTGATATGATCATCAGCTTATATCAATACTGTCTATGTGTAAGACAAAAGACCTCAAAACTGTTTGTATTGAAACCATTCCGTTATTCCACACAAACTCTGCCCATACTGCTTTTTGCTCTGTGGTTGTCTTACCTTCCTGGTAACTCCTTGAGCGCTCTCTCATAGATGAGATGCAAGCCTGCAGGGGGTCCACTAGATTTGTGCTCAGCATAGCGCAGCCAGCACTTGACAGAGAATGGATGACGAAGGATCTCTTCCTCGTAGGCCAAGTCATCTTCCTCCTAAACAGGACATAATTGAAATTTTGTTGGTTTAATACAGTCAAACCAGATTCAGCGACCACCTGTATAGAAAACCACCTGTCTATAAATACCACAAATTTTTGTTTACCTTGATTAGTTTTTCCCATTGAAACATGTATCAAAGGAACCTGTCCATAAAGTCCACCTGCTCATAAAGACTGTGTTTCTTGTCTCCCATGGGTGGTCTTTATATATACAGGTTTCACTGTATTATAGAGAGTGTATTCACTGTATTATGGCATAAAAAGATATTTGTAATAACCTTCATATATATTGGAAGGTGACTTTCCTCCCATAGAAAAGCACAGGTCTTTAAAACCTATGTTGGGGTTTCAAGCAAGCAAATATGGCAGCAGCGACGGGGATGATCTGCACAAGATTCAGCAATGAAACATTTGTGAGTTACTTTGAGAACATTTCTGGCCAAAATCAAAATGATTTTCATTACATAACCAAATATATGAAAGCCGAGAGGACAATGTAATATATTATTAGAACATAATTACCTGATTAAAACATATTTTAAAGTCATTTGGAACTCGATTATGGACTTGTCACATACCCTGAATCTCGGCTGTCTCTGCTGATCTCTGCATGTACGAATGGCATGCGCGCACGTTCCGGTCCCCTATTCTCTGGGTTTGCTAATTTTGGCTTAATTTCTAAAGCCTGATTTTTTTACATTCAAATAACAAATGTACTTCTTGGCGTTCTAATCTTTCATCAGAATTACAGTCATAAAAAATGGCACGGAGTACGCGTGTCTCGTTAGAGTGTACACAACTGATCGGTTATTCGACCGGAGTGTCCCCCGCAACTCCGGCGTACCGTACATAACAAGTAGACCCTAAGTTAATTCGACGCCGTGAGGCTTGGCGAAATAGATAAAACTAAAAGGATGAATGTATCGAGATAAAGAACACTTACAAAAATCAAATCCTTTTGGTGCTCAGGTCCTGATATCGGCATCTTCGTGAGGTTGAAGTACGGTACCGGTACCGTATTATTCAGCAATTTAAGAGAGATAATTGAGAATTTCGTTGATCAAACGTGAACCGAGCTCATAACTTCGAAGCTTTGAACGTAGAGGGAGACATTCAATATTCAACTGCTCGCCTAAGCTCGGACTTCGACGGGACCGACTTTGCTTTAATTTGCATCCTTCCAGCCGTGGGGGAATTTTTGGTGGGTCGAAAATGGACACTCCTCTCATGTTTTTATGTATAAGCCTATGGAGCAGCGGGGAGGGCTTACTGTGCATTGCTGTGTATGATCGAACCGCCCCCCCCCCCCCCCGGGGAGGGGCATATCCTGGGCCCATTGAGGCCTGCAAGCTATGATCGATGTGGGATTAAAATAAAGTAAAGTAAATCATCCGTGCAAATGTACTTTCTAGCATCCTAAAGGAATGATACCCTTTTCCCAGATTTTTTTCCGTCTTTGATACCCGTTAAAACGGGATATGTGGGTTCCCCACCTGGTGCTGAAAAAAACTACCCTTTTCCCCGTTTTCGTGTACGCGGATGACGCAGCCTCCATGAAACATGTACCCAAAGGAACGGGGATTAAAGTAGCAGTGGTTTTAAATATACCCTAAACATGCAGGGACCTACATCTTCGATTCTTACCCTTAACAGCGATTTTATTCAAGGATTGAGTCATGGCTCTGAACTTGTAGGCCTACCCCTTTTCCAGTTATTTAATACTCTTAACTTAACGGCGGGACCCCCAGCTTCCAAGCCTGCAGTGATGAAAACTTCCCTGCACACATTTGAAGAGTTTGTTTGCAAAAACCGATACACGCCATTTTTGAAAATTCTTAAATTCTTAAATTCTTAAACTAAGTTCATTGACAAAATGAACCTTTTAAATGATATATTGCTAATTATATATACAGGTATATTTTCAAAGTTATGATCAAAAGTAGCATGAATTTTCTTATCATTCTTTTTATTTTTCTTGAGCTTTAATTGCAAATATCTCAATTTGACAACAGATGTATCGGTTTTTTGCAAACAAACTCTTCATTCGTGTCATTTTATTCTAATCCATCACGGATGCCTTCTATCGGCTCACTTCAATACCGTGCCATTAGGCCTCCTGGAAATGATTTTAAAAGTGACGGAACCTTGACCCAATATGTAGTCTTCTCTGCCATCATGATACATAAATCAGCATACCATTTTTTAAAACCCTGAGTACACCCTCATCACATGATCTAGCGGTATACTCACATGTGGTTCTGACGGGTGTGCCTCTGAAGCCTCCATACCTCGGTTTTTAAGGGTCTTTTTGACAGAAAATGGTACTCCAATTATAAGGGATTTTGCATCTCGGGTGTGTACTTTAGCGACAATATGGCAAGGATGGGGGAGAATTTCGTTCTGAACAATAGTTATCCATGTTTTAAAAAAGTGGGGGCTTAGACGAGTACCCCCCCTCCCCGAATCAACTGACCGTGGTTTTTTTTTTTTTTGGGGGGGGGGGTTATGAGAGTACATTGGTATTTTACTTCTTTCCCCCTTCTTTTCTTTTCTTTATAATACTGCACATCACGAATACTTATTTCTCAAGAGAGAGAGAGAGAGAGAGAGAGAGAGAGAGAGAGAGAGAGAGAGAGAGAGAGAGAGAGAGAGAGAGAGAGAGAGAGAGAGGGGGGGGGAGCAAAGAAAGAAAGATTTTTTTCTAGGAGATGGCAGGAGGAAGGGAGAGGAAGATTAAGATCATAAATAGTTCCGGTATACTACGCAATTGTGTCTTCCTTTGTTTGGTTAGACTTATTCATACATTGTCCTCTTTTCATGAATTTCGGCAGTAATTATTCTGAGTGGGCGAAATGATAGGAAGTCGGAAGGATGATTATAACAGTCGGTCATTCCATCATCATCGCGATCTACAATCCTACATTATTTCTCATGATGAATGATATTCTAAATGAAGACGATGAAATAATTCTCAAGATCGATGGCTCCACCAAAAATAGAGGTGCCGTATATCGGTCGAGTGGTTTAAGGCGCTTGACTGGCCAGATGGGGAGCGAAGGTCCGGGGTTCGATCCCCGGCACGGCACATGCCCTTGAGCAAGGCATTTTATCTACATTGCTGTTTTATCGTCTATCAAATAAAGTGATGTGCTATATGCATATTGATACCAACGTGTGCATGTGTTGTTAAAGAAAAAAATGCAACACTGTCGATACACAGCATGCACCTACCAAACTGGACCACCACCACCCCAAATTAACCTTAAAGTCCAATATTTTACGACCCTTAAACCTTTACCTTCATCTTTTGGATATTATGCCCGGATATTATGCCGCAAATCATGGGCCTACAAATTGTCCCGGTGGGTATATAATGTAAACCGAATGAACTGAATTATGATGTTCTTTTATCAAATTTGAAGGAATATTTCATTTAGGCATAATGATGGATAACTTGAAAATTAATCATATATTTCAATATATTGATTACCGGATTGTGTCTCCCTGCTCCAAAGTGTTATCAAGCAAATGTCACATCCCCTTTCATCGTACTTGCTTGCAATATTTCTTCCCCATCATATACCGGGTGTCCCAGAAAAAGCGGAACGGCGGATTTTCAGTACTTTATACCTTCAAAGGGTGTGTTATATTTATACACTGTGGGTAAAGCATCCTCTACCGAAAAGAATGATACCAAGATCATTGAATTTGGCGAAGTAGTTTTGTTTCTATGCCAGTTTCTTAAAATACAGTCATTTTCACATTTTTTGGAGACCGGTGAGAGCAGAATTGTGTTGGGACGGCCTTTCATAATACTATATTTGAGGGAAGCCCACTGATGCATGTGAATAACAAAACATGCCATATAAAAGGCCATTCCTGACTGCCCTTATTTGCCGCTAAAACATTTGAAATTTTTGAAAAATTTGAAAAATACTATATTTTAAGAAATGGGCAAAGAATAAAAATTACTTCACCAAATTCAATGATCTTGGTATCATTCGTTTTGGTAGAAGATGCTTTCCCCACTGATGTAAAAACTTTATTTACTTTTTTAAAGTAAAGTACTGAAAATCCGCCGTTCCGCCTTTATATATATATATATATATATATATATATATATATATTGAAAGAAATTGACAAATGACGAATTCACCCATTTCTTTCAATATATGTATTTACACATATAGGCTCACCTTTTACTTTTCAGTCTCATATATATTCATATAAAGACCTCGCTCGAAACGGATGGAAACATTGTTGATACAAACTGGACATTTTTTTGACCTGGGGGTCACTTCCATTGAAGAGTGGACAGCATCCGCGAGAATCGTCCTTCAAAAAGCACCCTAAACGAGGATTCAAGGGCAGGCCGCTAGGACACCCTAAACACGGATTTTGCGCAGATGTTCCAGATTTGCACACCCCATACCCTAAACGAGGATATTCCTATTTTCATACCTTGAGAGTGATAGTGGGGTCCATTGAAAGTTTGGAGCCGTTTTTTATCTCGATAATTCATTGTCTCATTATGTTTTACACATGCGTTATAGGATTTTCCGTGGCACGGGTCTTGTTACAGTCGGTCCAGCAGTCGGTGCAAATTACATACCCTTTTTGCGTTTTAGATTATCGTGATTTAGGGGGCTTTTTTTCAGTTTTTGGCGTTTTTGACACTCTATTCGCGTTCCGCGCGTTCCGCGCCTACCCCTGAAAAAATACCCTTTTTCCGCGTTTTTTTTCTCGCGGATGCTGTCCACTCTTCAATGGAAGTGACCCCCGGGCATGCACTGTTCTTTCACATGCGGATTGTTAGAGATTTTAAGATTTATGATATCGTCAAAAGTATCTGAATTCAATCAATTCTACAATCTCATCATTATGATATAGGAGTTAAAACAACCGCTATAAGCAGAGACGGGTTAGGTTCATAAGCAAATACACTGTGGCGTAATGTAATCACTTTACCTCATAGGCCAAATAGAATTTATGACAAAATATCCTCCCCTACGGCCAAGGTCTATGTGTAATTATGACTGTCACATCATGGACTCCAACTAATAGAGAAGATATTACTTCACGAAAGCGCGCCCACTCACTCGCAAACTTGCTCTCACGGTTTGCTATTTCCGTTACCGCGCTCCTCCCGCGACTCTAAGCCGATTAGTTGTGTAAAAATGTATAAAATTTGGAAATGTGTGGATAATTTGTAGCCATTTGAGTTCAAGTGTTTAGGAACATGTCTTCGTTTCGGAAATTTGCCCAGTGGTTTCAACCCGAGCCTGAGAATGTCGTTCTTAATTGGATCAGAGGAGCAAATATCGTCTTCGGACCTGTAACCAGGTAGGCAGTCCCATGCATGCAGTTATGTGTTTGTAGTAGAAACTTGGATTGAAAGCATGTGAATTTTTACATTTCTTGCGATTATTAGGTAGTTCTGGAGGGCTTTATGTCTTGTTTTTGTAATATAGTTTATTTTATGATCGAATTACAGAGGCATGTGTTATTAAGAGCAGCATGATTCAAATGTTATTCATCAAGACTCGATATCGTCAGCAACTTGCAGAATTTATTTTTAGAAGATGACGTCATCACACGTTCATTTGCAAAGTTAGTCTTCGCATGCGGACCTTAAATGGTTATTTCAGGGGTTGTCGAAAGGGAATCATGATTTATCATTTAGATCTAACCGATGTTGTAGCCAGGAGTGCAGATGTCCGGTGTTAATAATAACTTTAGTTGCTATTTAATGGTGAAAAAGGTCAAATATTTCATTTTTCTTATGCAGTGCCCCAAACTTGTGGTGTGTCTTGTAAAGAATAAAAACAAAAGAAGAGTAGACTACAGAAAAAGTAACAGAAGTGAAAAACACAGTAACATTTATATAATGAATATAGATGCTCTTTTTGAAAGTTAATATTTTGAGAGTTATTATAAATCAATTGATTTCCTCTTAAATTTTGTGAGATTGTGATATTGGGTCTGAATAATTAGACTGAGTGTGTATTCCATTGTAGGAAGTTCTTCAAATAATTTTACCTGGTAGTTTCTGTTTCATCTTCACTTTTTTTAATTCTAGGTTTACTATGCAGAAGTTCTATTTTATCGCATACATAAAAAGTTTTGATCCAGTGTGCTATTATATTAATAAGTTAATAATATACCTGTTGAACACTATTTAAAGCCTGAGATAACCCAGGTTAGGGTCCGTGGAAAATGTAAATTACTTTACTTGGACTTTTATGGAGCACCCATAAACATATATAGAAAGTTTTTCTGCATTGGTTATGAAAGATGATTCAAAGAAGACAAAACAAATGTAAAATGAAAAAAAAAACAACTGTAGAAACGAAAATATTTCTGGATTTTCTGATATTTAAACATATGGGGTGATAATATTAGATTGTTGACTACACCTGTATTGACAAAAAAGTATTATATGCCCAAAGCTTTTGAGATATCATTTAGATAACTGAAGATGATAAGTAATAGATAAATTTTTCATTTAAGGCTTGTTTAAATATTCCTCTGAGAAAAAATTTGGAGGGGGGGGGGGGGTCCATCATTGAAAGAGTAGTGTAAGAAAGAAATTTGCACAATTTGATTTACCTTTCAAAGAAAGAAAATCATTTAGGAATAATACTTGTTTATTCTGATCAGGCGATATTTGGACTCTTTCGAGAAGCACAGTGAAGGTGCCAAGGAAATCACAGAAAAACAGCTGGTGAAAGCTCTGAATGAACTGGGCTTTTTTCCAACAAAGTCACAAGGTAAACGGAACAAGAACAAGAGCTATTGAAGAATTTCGTCATGTCATTCATCCATTCATTTGAGAAAATATTAGAAGCCTTATTTGATCAGTTTACTTCTTCAAATTGGCAACATTAGTATTTTTTCTTTTATTTCTACATGTACCTTCTTTATGAATATAAATTGATATAGAGCATGATGAGAAGTTCAAAGTTGCCAGTTTGCATGGAAAAACAGTAATCATAAACTTACCTGTACCATAGTTTTGCCAATTTAAGGATTTTAATGCTTTTTTTTTTTTCCTTTAAAAGATTTATTTTAAATCATGGTCTAAACCATGGTTTAAACCTGTGCCACGGACCAAAATTAGTGAATTATTACTGTCCACCCACTGGAAAAGAAGACATGCTTGTTATGTGCTCTTGGAATTTTAAACCATGGTTTGAAATGATCTTCTTTAGTTTTGAATTTTGGCCTTTATCGCCTAAAAAAATTATTACCAGTATATGTCAGTTTTCAAGAAACCTACATTATTTTGTGAATGTTCTTGTTTACAGTGTATTGCATGCTGCACACTGCTGCTGATTGTAATCCGAGAGAATGCATAGATCGTATCACCTTTGGAGAATTTTGTATATTTGCCTCAGAATTGGAACAACAGTATGTCAAACCTAGGTAAGCAACATTCAACCAACTTTTAACCTTTTCTTTACCACCAAAATTTCAAACACTTTTCCTAAATTTTACATGAATTTCCAAGAGTCACATGTCGGGTCTTCTAAATCTTACTTTTACCGTAAAATTCATCTTTGAATATCTTTGCAATGAAGAACCTATGGCATGTATTTCTCTGTTCCTTTTTCGGGACAAAATGAAAGATAGTTTTCAAAATTTCAATCCAGCATCTAGTAGAATATTGTGATAATCATTGCCGGATCTGCCACCCAGGGGTGGCACTAGAGGGTGGTGGTCGCTCTCTATGATTTTTGAAGTGACCAAAAAAGAAAAAATATATAATACCCCAATTTTTCATTTAAAATGTAAATAAACTCACCTATGGGTCATCTTGCCCCCATCAAATTACCCTGTTGCTGCCCCTTTTGCCGTCCATTGTTTGGAAGGGTTAATAGGTTACTTCTCTTTAGCTCTTTTCTTTGATACTGCTTGTACTTGCAGTTGATCTGACTTTGAGTTTTAAAATTATATATCCCCACCTAAACTCCAGCATCTGCATTTTTGATCAATTTTACACCTTGTTCATGATGATGACAAATAATGCTACTGCAACTGCTGCTGCTAATAATGATAATAACAATATAAGTGATGATGATGATGATGATGATGATGATGATGATGATGATTATGTTGTTGAAGATGGCGGTGATGATGATGATGAAGATGGTGATGATGATTATGATGTTGAAGATGGTGGTAATAAAGGAGATAATGATATGATGATGGAAATTTTGCTTTTTACAAGAAGCTTGGATCGGCATTAACATTGAATGTTATCTGTGACATTTCTTGAAATGCTCTATTTTTTATATGTTTTCCATTCTATCATTTCTCCTTGTGTGTAGCATTCTTCCTAGCCTTACCTCACATTCCAGATATAGACCTATACCTCCTAGTCCTTCAAAGAAACACAGATCATCAGTAATTTCCAATTTCAATGGTAAGTCCAGAAACATGCCGGGGGGGGGGGGGGGGGGGTGTTTCATAAATTCATAAAGCTGTTTGTAAGTTACGCACAACTTTACGCACAACTTTACGCACGACTGGTGATATGTTCTTGTGCTACATGTAAATGATTGAGAATCTGATTAGCACCAAAGAACATGTCCCAGTCGTGCGTAACTTATGAACAGCTTTATGAAGCACCCCCCTGGTCCTATGCAGAATAGATCATTGATCAGTTATTTCCCGTTTTAATTGTTAAGTCCAAAAATGCCTATTCCTTTGAACAAACATAGATTATCTATATTTTCTGATTTTAATGTTAAGATTTTTCTCCTCTTCAATATAGAGATGGTCATTTGCCTTTCACTCAACAGTCAATTTATTGCTCATAGGAATTAACGTTGGATCAGGATATAATATTTTCTCTTGTCAATTTCTTTGATACTCTTATAGAAGGGGAAAAAGGAAAAAGGAAAAAGAAAAGAAAGAAGCTTTAGAGGAGATAAAAATTGTTTGTTTCTTACTACATGATCAATGAAAATCAAAAAAGTTTGTCCGATGTATTTATTTTTTAGAGTATAATGTCTTGTGCAGTTGCAAACCATTGGCACTTCATGTATCACAAGACAAGTAGATTCCCAAATTGGACAGTCGAATTGGATCTCTGCTGCTCCAATAATGTTTTAAATCACTAATCTTCTGAAACCCCTCCCGAAAACCAAATAAAACAACAAAGAAACAAAGCATTTCATGTACAGTAGTAAGACATCTAGAATGATGTAGAGAATCACTTTATTTCTCTGCCCTTTTAGTATTGATTTAATTTTTTTTCCTGGTCCTTAGTATTTTTGGGTGGCTCTTGTAACCCTACAACATGGAGGAGAGATGTAGCTATTCCACTACTCAAACAATACAGCCTTACCTTCTATAATCCGGTGAGTTTAGCTCTGAAATATAAGATTATCAGTGTTCAAGTCAAGAATACATAATGTTTTATAATTTAATGATAACTGTTCTTGTTTATGTTACCATGCATGTCCAGGTCGGGGTGGAAAGCCTGCGGGCTACAGTAATTAATTTTACTTTTTCCTTTCCCAGGCAACCCGAGCATGTATGGTCAGCATCCTCTATTCATTGTTCCTTGCATTCCTTGTTGATTTCTTTTGTATGTTGAATTGCCAAATAATATGATAATGATAATGATAATAATAATAACACCAACAACAACAATGGTAATAAAGAAATCAATGAATTTACCCCATTGACTACTGAATTCTGTATTTGCCATACACTTTGTACAGGTTCCTCCCGGTTCCCTTAGGTAATAGGTTAATGTATAATGATTTTGGCACCCTTTTCTAATACTTAAGAAATCATTCTTATTTTCAAACTATGGAAAGATGATGGCTTATGTGAACTCACAGAAATCACATCATGATACATGTAAATCTGTACTCTCATGATTTTTGTTAGAGGTGGGTATTGATGATACCAAGTATTTGTGTTATTTGACCTTTGATATAGATATCATTTACCAGTCTCTTCCAACAACATCACCCACACTATCTCTGTAACAAAAACACCAATATTAATACCATTTAATGCTGCCAAATCCAGCATCAGTGTGTTGGTATTAACAATAATGCTAATGTGCATAGTAACAACCAAAAACAAAACAAAAACATCAATAAAAAGTACCATTGATAGAAAATCCAAAAGAAATCAAAGCAGCCTCTACTAATAATTCCAAGGCCATTGTCAATATCGATATCATCAACAACCAATGCCAATGTTAATACCAAGATCATCGCCAGCTGAGCATGAAAATTACTTAATAGAGATATAAGATTCAGTGTAAGCAAATTAGCAATAGTAAAAATAATAATAAAATAGTTAAATCCAACAATTTTTTTTGTCTATTCTTTAACACTTCTTATGCCGATTGTTATATGTGTTATGTATATTCATGTTTTATTTTGTATCTGTATATCTCTGTGTTTTTGATTATGTATGTATCTTCCATTTGATTTGCATTCAAACAAAACAAATATCCAGTATATGGACAATAAACAAAGAATTGAATTGAATTAAATTGAATGCAAAAGTGGATGCACATGATGATATTTAGGAAGTAGTTCTTGCAGTATTAGGTCCACATTAGTTCCAAGTTGTTACAGTATTAAGGTCTATATTAAAGAACATGGAAGTATGCTCTCTCTCTCTCTCTCTCCAAATTGGGTTTTGATAGACGTGTATCAATCAAATATGATTATTTACACCTGGAAGTATGCAATGTGGCAGAAGAATTTAATCTTGTGGGCAGAAAAATCTGATTCTAGAAACTCCATCAATCACATACACATGTGACCTCGTAAAGAGTTCAGATGTGACATCACTTCCTTTGTCTATGGCACAACACCCTTTGATTTACAGTCTGCTCAGAACAATAGTAGTAGGTCTACTTTAATTGCACTCATATTGCATATCGTTGTTAAATCTTGTGTTTGATTCCCCCCTCCCCCCCCCCCCCCCCAGTAAAATTTACAAAAAAATAACTGCTTATGAAAGTATTTGTTGGGATTCTGTTTGAACTGTTCACTGTTCCCTCAGGTCAGCTGCACAGCTAGGGTGTTTTTTTTTGGGGGGGGGGGGCAATTGGGTTACTGCTGTCGGCAGGGGGAAGGGCACAGGGAAAAAGGTGGAGCAATTATCATTATATGTAAGTGAAGATGCAAATGAAGGAAGAGAGAGAGAAATGGTGTATTCAGATTTGAGAATACTTGTATTAAATTAGGAATTTATTCATTAGGAAAAAAAAGTTTTAAAATCCTGCATTTGTGTTTAGGGGAGGGGGATGGGGGATGGAAGAAAGGGTGGGGGGGGGGCACCCGGTATTCATCAGATTGATCTCTCACAATAAGAAATTGAGTACAGTACACGTGAAGGAGGAAATATGATTGCAATACCAGTCCTTTTATTTTTATGTTGTCCCCATCTATGGTTCTCGCCAGTACATAACACCCATGGTTCCAGTACCATGCGTAAAGGGTTTCAGACAAGGAAGAACCATGTGTGAAATTGCTGCACCATGCTTGGCAACATTCTAAAAAAAAATATTGGAGTATATATTCCTAACAATAATGATAAATGTCACAGATTGTTTTGCTTTTTGGCAATGTATTTTTGCTTTTATGCCATTAGTAGACAACTCCTGCTTACCAAGAAGTATTTTTAATCCTTTCACTACAGCATATACTGCCGCCACACCTAACTTTAGGTGTTATTCTGTAAAACTTCCGAAACTTTCACGCTTTGCGCGGAGTAGAAACCATGTGTGGATTTTTTTCTAGTGAGAACCCTGTCCCCATCGTAAAGCTAGCCTTACAGGTAGCTTTATAGTCCAATAAAATACATCTATACCAAGTCATTGGCTATGACAAACCATGGACCTACATGTACAACATTATTCCCTGGACTAACATTATACATTATCCTGTATGTGTGAATTGATTTTGATTACATACGTATTATGATATCTTAACTTCCTTCTACCTTTGCAGCAAGTAGAGAGCTGGAGTCCAGACCTGATAGAGATTGAAGATCAAGCCAAGAGATTAGCTGACCTACTCTTGTTTGTTATCGACAATTCAACGAGGAGTATAGCATCGATGGTAGAAGCATCGTTTCTTGCTGGTATGTTTATAAGATACGTGTAGCTGCTCAAATTGTACATAGGGCAACGTGACAGCTTCACCCTAAAAGGACTGGGGGGGGGGGGCAGAGTGCATCATGGCCCCCCTAGACAATTTTCTCCCAGTATCAAAACAAAATTTTGTCTTTCATTTGTTTAATATTCAACTTGAGGAGGAAAGAAAAGAAAAGAAAAGAAAGAGTTTTTCTTCTGTGTTGTTACTGCCCAGCTGCAAGCAAGGAAATCTGATGACTAGTTTTTAGGAAACTACCAACACTGTACATAATCTTTAAGGAGATTGACCTTCACTAACAGTATGTATGTTCAGTATCAGTTAATGTCATTGGCATTGCTGTGACATAGGTAATTACAGCTGACTGGTTGTATTTCTGAGCACTGTCATGATAAGCTCCAGCTGATTATATTCTTACACAGTGCTCACAGAGTAGTCTATAAACACAGACCTTTACTGACGTAATTTTATTAGAATGCATCGCAATTGGAGGAAAGCCTTGCCCATGCACTTATTCGCTGTGTCAATATTGTCAGGGGCTGCTATAGTACACGATCCGCATTGAGCTCTTTCAGTCTCCTGTTTAGACACCTATAAAGTGTATTTTGACTGACCAGGGTTTGTGCCTACTAACTACTCAAAGGGAATGATGAACTGTACTTCTGGGTGATTCCATAAATTAGGGGTCCAAGTTGTGATATTTTTGGTGTCCCAGTTACATAAGGAACTTTGAATTATTGAAGCCATCAAAATTGTCATGAAACTAGTTAGAGTTTAGTTGTTCTACCAAATATTGAACAGGAGGCCCTAAATGTTCAAAAGAAGGAGAAGAAGAAGAAGAAGAAGAAGAAGAAGAAGAAGAAAAAGAAGAAGAAGAAAAAGGCAAAGAAAGAAGAAGAAATACTCTTATTACAGCTGAAATGTGAACAGACCATTTTTGTATGTAATTGTTATTTTAGGTGCTCAGAGACCTCTCATATTGGTGCTGCGAGGATTGCCTTCAGTCGTAGAGAATGAGACGTTGACGAAAAAGTAAGCTTCTTGTAACTTACCAGATACAGTTAAAGGCATTGGCTGACTTTGTGAGCAGCCGATTTAAAAAAATTCTCAAACTAAGATGAAACATGTGTATGAGTACTTGTAGTTGTACTCAAAAACCCTGAAACCAACCATAATTTGGAATGATAAACTGTTAGTAAGATGCAAACTGTGACTTTATTTATTTTTTTTGTCTCGGAGACAATAAATAAGAGGAGTGTTTTGCTCGAATTAAAAAAACCTGTTAAATGCCTCCCTCAGCATGATATGCAAATACACACAGTACGGTCCGGTGAGCCATGCGCACATGCACACCATGTATGTATAGTCTGTGCAACTGACCCTTCTATATATTTCAAACGTTGGTTCACTTTTCTAATACTTAAAATACTTCCTGTGGATATTATACTTTAAAACTTTTAGACTGGTATTTTTACACTATAACCCTTATGTTATCCCATTTTCGAGTAGCAAAATTCATTTTTTAAAAATTATAACAATCTTAACCAATGCCTTTAAACATTTACATGTTTTCCTGTGCCATTTATAAAGTTGAAACATTGAATGGAAGTTAAACTACTGGGCCGGTATTCTGAAAATGGTTTTATCTGTTATCTTATCTTCACTCTTTCAATTGTCATAATACATTTCGAAGGTGAACTTGTGATTGGTTTGAACTGCGCAAAATTGCCCCCATGGACCAGCATGCAAGTCAAAAGTGCATGGTGTGAGCCATGGTGTATGCTATTTCTGATTGCTATGATAATTAAAATAAGAAAAAAGATCAAACAATTTTCAGAATGAAACCTTTCTAGAAACTCTTTTTCCATATGTGTGAGAAAAGATCTTGAATTGCACAGCGCAGCCCAGTAGAAAATCTGAAAGTGTTAGACTGTACTTTTTATCTACATCTTTATACATACATTAGCCAGTTCCATCAATCATGGTAAAATCTGATTGAGCTCTTTTCCCAAATATCTTTCATTTGTCCTTCAAGACTTACTGTTTCATGCATATATATTCTGATTTGAATTATTCACATGCTTCTTTTACACTAAGCCAAGCCATTCACTATGTCTCATTATGATGTCATCATTTACCCCTAAGTTGTGTAAATATACTGTGTGCTTTCTTTTAAGCAAATGGGTTGTGTGGAAAAGGAAAAATGCAAAAAGAAGAAAAATTCAAAGAGACCAATCACCAAAAAAATATTTGTAGTCAGAGGCATTACATCATACATGGTCTTCAAAGCCCTGTATTTCACTTATAATTTGTTAACAATGTAAGGGCATATAAGTGAAAAAATATTGATCTGATATCTGTTATGAGACTAATGGACTCCTGTATTCTCCTAGAGTTCAAGAGGGAACCACTTTGTTGCTTTTAAAGATATTCTTAAAATATTTGAAGGTTACAGCTGGAATGTGCAATACCAGTGTGAAGCATGTGGATCAGTGCAAACTTTGGTCTACTATTTGCAGAAAATCATATTATGCTATTTTATGACTGAAAATTCAGGATATGACTTCTTTACATTGTGAAGTGCACCTTATGATACTAATGATAATGAATAATAATAACTTCATTCATGAACTTGCAAATGATCACTGCATATAATACCTTATGATAAAGTCCCCAGTTTTCCGCGATACGGAAAACAGAAAAATTTCATGGAATTCAGGAAGAACACAGAATTTCATGGAAATTATGATTTTTTTAAGGCCAAAAAATATGAATTACGAAAAATACAGCAGAAAAGCAAAATCCCAAAAAACAAAACCATGCATCAGCGGAAAATCTGGATCAAACCTGTTGGCAGTGTTTAGTGTGTGTCCACGAAGCTTCAATTGCGTCTGCATGCAGTGCATATATATTGGGGTAACTTATATGCTTTTTTTGGGGGGGGGGGCTTAGATTTTGACTATTTACAATTGCTTTGTCATATATTTTGTGTATGTCACCGAATAAGATGGAATTCAAAGTTTAGAACACCGAAGAACACAGAATTTGCATTTTAGAAAATGGAAAACTGGGGACTCTACCTTAATCACCCTGTATGGAAATGGTCAAACCACAGCAAAAATTTTGGTTTCCTCCTAAAAAAAATTTGTTTTTGTTTTAATTTGTTTTAGTACACTCTTATTCATGTATTTAGGTTTATCACTGATTAACATTGATCTCCTAACCAATTTATTTCCTTTTAACTATTTCTTGACTTTTCTGCACAATATTTATTAACACGATTAATGAAATTAATGAAACTTTATCTTATATTAACTTCTAAAATGATTTCACAACCATTTACACCATTACCATAAAACATTATTGACCAAATGAATCATATCAGATAGAGATTTTGAAAATTTAAAGCAAATAGCCATTCAAATGTGTAGATAACAACTGAAAAAAGTAGAAGATCTGTGTTTATATTTCCAGAATTTTGTTAGAAGTAATATTGTCACTGCAGGGTGCCAAGGTATTAGTTATCTAAAAAAAAAAAAAATTATTGTAAGATGCATCTTTTTGTGTTGAAATTAGGAATGTTGCACCAAATGTATAATGGTGTGAAACAGTAGTAGCATCAGAACCATGATGAGAGAGACAGTGGATTGGGAAGAGGAGTGGCAGAGCGTTCGCTTTTTTTTTCAGGTGATTTAGTACACTTAAAGGATGAGGGTTTGCTATTGGTTTTAGGTTAGGTTTTATGGTAAGGGTTAGAAGTAGGGTAGTTATGGTTCAGGGTTCAAGTTAACCCATTCGTGACAGGAATTATTTAAAGCCTAATTTGATCAGCTTTTATTCTTCAAATTGGCAACACCAACATTTTTATTTTATGGCTACATTTTTCATATAAAACGTCATGTATCTGAAATGAATATAAATTGACAGAAATTACGATGAGAAGTCAAAAAGTTGCCAATTTGCAGGGGAAAACGGTGATTTTAAACTTTCTATCACATTGCCAATTTAAGGATTTTAATGCTTATTTTCCTTTAAAAAAATTTCAGCATCAATCAACGAATATTGACACAACCAAAATGGGCACAGTTTGTGTAGAATTTTTTGCTCTTTCTGCTCATGTATTTGGTATGATTTTTAGGGTTTTGCATTAGAAGATATTAGGCCAAACCACAAAATGTGGACCTCTGTCACGAATGGGTTAAGAGAGCAGATAGTGTAGGATGTAAACCATGAAGTGATCTTACTGGAGCATCTGTTACACCAGAGAGCAGTTTATTAAGAAAATTCAGGGATATAAACTTGTGGTTTTGGAAATACAATCTATCATCAAATTCTCTGCTGTAATTAAATGTCTCTTTGTGTAAACAGAGATGCCAGCTGTTCCTTTTTTGCAGTATATACTAACAAGTTTCATGGAAAATGCTTTATTCCCGAAATTGTATCACTACACACGTCTTTTGCAGAAAAGGTGAAAATACTGTTTTTCCACCCCAAATACTTTCTTTCATCCCTCACAATACTGCCGTGCTAAAGTTGGCATCCCTGTGTAAATTGTATAGGTGTTGAAATTTCATCGCTTTTGGTCAATATTTTCTGCTAACATGATAATTACTTCCACTTTCATACTTGAACTTTTCTTTTTTTTTCTTCTCTCTTACTGTGCATGGTAACTATGGTTATTATTTGCTTTGCATTTTGTTTGTCGCCATGGTCACTAGTCTAGAAACACAGCACCCAAACTAACTCTCATGCCTTCACTACAGCACTTCCTCCTCTGCTGCCTTAACCTTTGACCTCTGTAATGACGATGACCCCTATGACCCCGACAGGGAACTGGCCGACATGGGGACGGCCCACGCCTTCCTGTGCGACCTGGTTGAGAGACAGTGCCTGCCGATCTTTGACGACCTGGAGACCGCCCTCCATTGCACGGCTAAGGTTCTGAACCAAGGAGTGCCAATCTGTGAGCTGGGGCTTAGCGATGGCGCTCAACCTGTGAAATATCCAGATGTCAGGATAGGACTTAGACTAATGTAAGTTCCTCACGACAACTAAAGGCTTGTTCACATATACTGGTGGGAAACTGTGGGTGGTTTTAAGCCCACCGCACACCTTATGATCCGACTGTTCTGAGACCGGCCTGCAACTCATTGAGAGGAGATGAATCACAGGGCAGTCACAAGCCTCGACACTGCACATCTTGTGATCCGACTACTCTTTCTGGAGTTCTTGTCGGCGTCCCACTCGTACTCCCAGCCATATTTGCAGGTGTGAATTAATATCGATTCTGCTGTCTGGCTGGCTGGAAGTTGGATTTAGCCTGCGATCCAGTTGTAGAGATTCGACACGTCAAATCATTACGATTGCCCTTGAGATTTGTCTCTGAATGGTCTGCGACTCCGAAGCTGACAAGAGCTGTGACGTCTCCTCTCACTCAGTTGCAGACCAGTCAGATCGTAAGGTGTGCAGTGGGCTTTAGGATACTACGCTTCAAATTTTAGTATCTAATAGCACGTAGTTACCTTGAAGACTGAATGTGAACATTTACTATATTTGTTCTGAGTTTGTTAGAAAATTTTGTGTAATTATTTCTTGGATTATATTCCATGGTGAATATGATTTATTAACAATATCGTCGGCTTCCCGGAAAAAGGTTGTTATCGACTTTTTCTCAATTTTCCCGCCATTTTTGTCATTGCAGAAATGGGAAAGGCATGTCATAAGATTTCTTCTCGTACCATTCTCGAACCTCAATTTGACGTCATTATGACGTAATAAGCCAAAAAACAAAATTATGCGAGTATGTGAATTCCTCCTCACTCAACGTGCTTACGCGCATAGACCGATTCGCAATAGCGTCCTTTTTCTGGGAACTATTGCACATTTTTTGTTCCCGGAAGAAACACACTATTCTTCGCTCAACGTGCTTACGTGCATAGACCGATTCGCATAAGCGGCCTTTTTCCGGGAACTGGATTTACGTACTCGCGCATTTTTGGTCCGGGAAGAAAGCCGTTAAGGAAAAAATGCTAATGATTAGAAAACCTTTAGAGTGTTTTAAATAAAAGCACAAAATATTATTGAAGAAAAAATCTTGCTCTGTCAGAAAGTTTGAGAGTTAGGACCGAAAAATAATACACTAGCTGCTAAAAGCTCAAAATAGGTCAAAACTTCATTCGCGTTTTTCTCGAAAACGTACATTTCGCGCACGTACGCGTTCGTGGCCTTTTTCCGGGAAGGCGACGATTTATGAATGCATCAACGTACCAAGTTATATGCTTCTGTGCCCTTTGAAGTAAGTGGAGCTTGTTTTGACTTCTCTTTTCAGAAACTTGAAGGAGACTTTCAGAACTTATGATCCCCAGAAGACAGGTCACATAGCATTGCCTGATGTGAGTAGAGAGATGCACTGGACCTGTTTACTAATGTATTCAAATTTATGCATGTTTCTCACCATAACCCTTAATTACCAAGTATTCAGTTCACCTGTTATGTATAATGGCATCTAAACAGATGAATCCAGTTTGCATACATTAGTTGTTGCTATGCTGGGAAAGCCTCTGGCAAGCTTCTTAGTTGTCAAGGGAGACGTTAATTCAACAACTATACATGAAAATTAGTAAGCTGGTCTATTGGTAGAACGAGATTGGTAGAATGAGATTGGTAGAACATAACATTTTTAATAAAATTTCTTGAAAAGAAACCTGTTAGTGTGAAATAAAATCGTATCTCTTCCTCCTCCCCCAGTGTCTTCATTCCAACATAAATGCAAACATGCAGAGTTTCACTGATTTTATTTCTTACTCTTTATCTGAAATTTTTTGTAATGGTAAGTCAGTTTGATTTTCCTGGTTTTTAGAAACCTCACTTTAAAAAAAAATAGAGGAATCTTTTGATTTTTCTGTTTTCACTGAAACCAGGTGCTGAAAGGTCATTGACCTCATAGGGCCTATCATTCAAAGCCCTTGATGTTGCATCAATTTTTTGTTTCCCTTGAATCACCTCTTTTCCACCAAGAAGATATAAATGCCTTCAGCTTAAAATTATATCATGTATTTATCTCTCTGACCAGATGAATATTCTCTTTTGCTTTGGAATTAGGCACTGCTAGCCATAAGGTCATTGACCCAGAAAGACCTGTCTTTCCCTGCCTACGATCATATCATGAGAAGTTGTAGCAAGTCGGGAGATAAACCAGAGTTTAACTACAATGAGTTCTGTTGCCTTGTGACTGAGTATCTGTTCTACCAACCTGCCCGCAGTGGCCTTTCAAAGTTCTTCCAGTCTACTTACAGTGAGTTCATCAATGATTCGTTGATCTTATATTATTATCCTATATCTTATATATATATTTCACAGGCTTTATTTACTTATAGATATAGGATAAGGGCTTGTATTGTAGATAAACTAGGTTTAAAGTGATTACACAATGGTAAATTTTTTTTGGATATATGATCGAGAATAGAATTCTAAGAAGAATAACATTAAAAATTTGATGATTTTCAGTGAAATCAATGCATTTTGGCTAATTTTCTCATAAAATGTCAAGAGTTGACCAAAAAATTTGAGTATGAGGTATGACGTAAAAGTGGGTACCCAGCTTCGCGCATTGCAGTTGTGCTGCGCGCTGGACTGTACAATATGTATTATACTTTTCGCGCATTTTGCTAGAAGTGCGCGACAAGGTACCCACTTTGACGTCATTTTGACGTAAAAGTGGGTACCCAGTTGAAACTGGGTCACAGCTGAGGGGTCAGAAATATCCTGAAATCTTACCATATTTGGGGGTTTCCTTGGCAACATGACTTTTTAAAAAACTTTAGGCAGATGATTTTCTGCTAATAAAATCATACTCTTTTAAATGAGCTAACATTGTTTCAGCATTGGGTACCCACTTTAAGGGTAGGGTTAGGGTTAGGGATGGGATTAGGATATGGTAGTGTTTTGTCAAGATTTTAAATTCAGAATAGGATCTTAAATTCATTTCAGAAGAATTGTCTCCAAAGTGTATTTTACTCTACATGAATGAATGCATGGTGCTGTTGATCTCCGACACTCACTGAAGATGAAGAAGAAGTAGTAGAAGAAGAAAAAGAAGAAGAAGAAGAAGAAAAAAAAAAAAGAAGGCGGAGGAGAAGGAAGAGGAGGAGGAGAAGAAGAAGAAGAAGAAGAAGGAGAAGAAGAAGAAGAAATCTTGATTCTTGTAATTAGGTTATCACTGTTGTATGGAAGGTGAAGATTAGTATTAGCAAGAGTAACAAAAAAAAATATATATATATAAATATATATATGCAGCAATGGAAATGCACGCCTAAAAAACCACCTGAGGTCGGGACACCTCAAGTCGACAACGGGACTTAGAAAATTTTTGAGCAAAATAGAGCCTGTACTAAACTGTATTTGTGTCGGTGCGGGCGCGGACTGTTGTACTTCATGAGGGTTCATGGCAACCTCAAGTCAACATGCACACCTGAAAAACCACCAGAGGTCGGGACACTTGAGGTTGAGACACCTCAAGTCGACAATGGGACTTAGAAAAATTTTTTTAAAGTCTATTTCTTTTTTTTTACAATAAAGTTCAATAACATGCAGGCTGATATATCAAGCACCCATACGTACAGTACGGACTCTATTTTGCTTTAAAATTTTCAATTGTAAATAATGAACTCTGAAAGAAATGAAAATGGGAGAATAATAATTGCGTTTTTTCAACCCTTGATTAAAAATGGATGACAGCTCTGGGGAACATTGAGGGAGCTACGCAATTATTATTCTCCCATTTTCATTTCTTTCAGTATATATATATATGTACGGTATGTATATATATATATAGAAAGAGAGAGAGAGAGAGAGAGGAATCTGCCAATGACCATAGAAACCTTTTGTCTCTTGAGGCAGATAAAAGAAAGTTTTGGATCATTGTTGAAATGTGCAAGAAAGAAAGAAAAACCAAATGAAAACTAATCAAATGGAAATAGATTTCTTTCAGCATCTGTCTGACCCAGTACACTATCCCAATAAGGCCTGTTCACATATGAAATGGCAAACCCATCCGCTAAACTCGACATTTTTTTTGCATGTAAATGAATGGTAAAGGAGGTGGCAAGAAAAAAGTCACTGTGGCAAAAGCATCTTTTCTGTCTCCTCGTGGCATAAAGGTGTGGACTAATCACATTCTCGTAAAGTTAACACAAAATATGATGTGACAAGTTGCTGGCACAACTCTCGGCAAAAGTCTTTATTTGAATGTGAACTACCAGGTATTATTGATCGATTATTGAAGTGTTAATGAGCATTTCATTATTATAAGTGGCACAGTTAGGGGTTTGCCATTGAATATCAGAATGAGCCCTTTACTCACCCCTCCACTTGCAGGATTCTTCCGTCAGTTTGGACGAAGTGATGTGGAGGAGGAAGAGGAGGTGGAGGTCCAGCGTGATGTCTTTCTTGGTGGATCATGTCGAGATAGTCACTGGAGAGAGGAGATCGTCATTCCAATCCTCAGGTTTGTCTTTTCAGTTTGCTCTTATTTGTGTCCTTGTTTCTGTCATACACCATTGTTTCTAGATACTTTTGCAATTTAGCAATTAACCCGTTGGCTGCTGGAGCAGGGTGGCTCCTGTACATAGACATATAATAAATTTACTAGACGAAAAGCAGCACGCGCTTATATCATTACGCGATTGGCATTAGGCCTGCCTCTTTCGGATCATTTGAAGGTCGACCTAAGCACCCGTTTTTGTTGCATTATTCATATCTACTGTGCGTGTGGCGCGTATCACTTTTATTATGATACTTTGATTTGTTGCGCATTTGTTGCACATTGACTGTGTATCATTGCGCATATTTTTAGCTGATGGGCATAATGTTTTAAAACATGCACAAACGCATGTGACTCCTTGGAATCATCTTACAAAAAGAATAATTCATTTTTGCTCATAAATATTGATGGGTGCTTAGGTCGGCCTTCTAATGGATCTGGACAAAATGGCGGAGCTTTAGGGGCCTGCTCCTGTATTAAGTCTATGGGAAAGAGAGAATTCATTATGCAACGGGTTAATAAATGTATTAACATGTTTGAAGTGTGCATACTTCAGTGACACTTGGGAATGAAAATTTATAAGAAGGGCAATGTTTTCTATCAGATTCAGAAAAAAGGAGTCCTTGTACAGCAGATAATACCTTTGATGTAAACATTGAATTCTGCAAGATACCACTTACACTCTTCCACCTCTTCAGGGGGGTGTAATATAGAGAGATACAATCAATCTTACGATCAATCGTAACTCTTTAATACATGGTTTGCCATAGACTTACGACTGATATCAATCATTGATTGATTGTATTTTTTATGTTACAGGGCCCAGGTCTTGTGATCATAGAGAACTCACATGACCATTATGAATTAGCTATCATTGTGATGAGATATAAACGGATCTTTTAAATTTCTATGATACCAAATGAAATGACAATAACCTATTTTTAGTCCAAGAGATTTTCAGTTACACTCGAGTTTCCAAAATTTGTCTTACAGGATTATATTGGCACTGATTGAGGCAAACGGCATACTGGAGCAATTTGAGGACTTTGCATTCCAAATATTAAAAATTCTAATTCTATATCTTTTTGTTTGTAACTTCTGACTTTGTTTTCCAGGAAGCATGGTTTGACCCATTTTGACCCTGTAGTGCCCTCCTGGAACCTAAGATATTTCCTGTGGAGACTCAAGCCATAGATACTGCAACTCTTCTTGGACATGTCAATGAATTTCTATTTTAAGGCCCATATTTGTTCTTCCCTTGTTCTAGGAAGCACGGTTTGACCTATTTTGACCCAGTGGTCCCCAACTGGATCCTGAGATACCTTCCCCTAGAGGCCCAAGCCAAGGATAACTGTAACTACCTCTTATACGTCATCAATAATCTATCTAGATCTGCTGCTTCTATGGTGGAGGTAAAATTGATTTGATTTGTATTTGATTTGATTTATTCATCAGCAGTGAAAGAATGAATTAATTCTTTTTTAATATAATGTTAGAGGCCCTAGCCGAGTATAAATATAACTACCTCTAATAATGTCATCAATACTCTCCAGGTCAGCCGCTTCCGTTATAGAGGTAAAATAGTATCAGATATGGAATCTTCATACTTAGAATTGAGAGTGGTACATATACTGTATGACATTAAAAAGGGAAGCCACATTCAGGACCCCATCATCTAAAATACCAGGGAAGATAGCTGAAATACAATATAATAGTATGATAGTTAATGTTTTCTTTTGATTCAAATGCCTCTCAACAAAATACGTGCATGGATGACTAATTACTGTCCATTTTAAAAAGCAAGTTGAAATCCTGTTTCCTCAAGTTTGGGATGGATTTTCTCCAGGAGCTAGGTAAAAGCCTTTCTCCTTCATGTACATGAGCTCATGAATAGTTCATTACGACTGCAAACTTGAAAGCTCTGCAAGAGTGAGATTTTGGTCAAAGTCCTCTCAGTAGACGTGTACAGTGGAAACTCAGTATAAAGAGATCTGATACAGTGATATTCCTGATATAACAAGGTAAATTTTTGGTCCCAGTTCTTTATATCCTTTTGTTTTTTAACCCTGATATAATGAGATTCCTGCTATAACAAGGTAATTTTAGTGGTCCCAAGGACCTCGTTATACTGAGTTTCCACTGTATTTAGGGGTGACATGACATTTGCTCCTGTGACAGTTGCTCCTTTTTTAATTTCTCTGAGGACAATAGGGTTAGGGTTGTTGTTGTGATAGGGGTTTTTGTTCAGAATAATGTGAGGATAAGGATTAAAGTTAGTGTTAATTAGGTGTGGGGTTCTGTTTTATGTTTAGCTTAATGTGCAGATTTTCCGGGAGCAATTGTTGCCGGAGTAAATGTCATGGAACCATATCTGGCTTTATTGTCAGGACCTCTGTGTTGTACCCTGCCTATAGTTTAACGCCATAATACCTTGTTATTTCCAGGTTGCCCACTACATCGGACAGGACCGCAAGGTAATTCTATGCATTCAGGATCTCAAAGACGGTGTGGTGGTAGATGGAGAAGAGGTAAATATGAAAAGAAAGGCAAACTCCCGCAGTAACCCCCAGGGTTTTTCTGCATGTAAATGAATGGTTTGTCAGGAGGTTAAAAAAAAGCTAAAGCAAAAAAATTGCTTTTTGTGTCCCTGGGTGGGAAAAAGGTGTGGTCAAATCATATTCTTATAAAGTTATGTGACATCTTATGACATTTTGTGTCAAACTCTCCGCCTTTGATCTGTTGCGGAATGGATTTGTATGGAAAAAAATTGGCTAAAGCGGTTTTTAAAAAATAAAACAAAAACATCCAATCAGTGGTACAAAAATGATACAATCACCACTATCATTTGACTGTAGTGTCAGGACATCAGTTAAAAAAGAAATGATACAATCACCACTATCATTTGACCATAGTGTCAGGACACCAGTTTAAAACAAAAAACAAAAAAAAATGATTACACTGCATAGATCTGTAACAAAGTTACTTTGCATCCAACCTATACCCCAATAATGTCAATGCCAATGTATATTTGTAATTATTGGTGATGATTCTATCCTAACCTTTTCTTTATTCTTCCTACAGCTTACACCAAGGGCTGTCAAGGACTACAACAGAGGGCGCCAGTACCTTGCCGATGTTGCGAGTCGGGAGCGTGTCCCAATATTTGAGGACGTAGCTGAGGCAGCAGAGGCACTGGTAGATAGGATCAAACGGGACCAAGAGAAAGTGATGAGGGAGAATCCATCCCCCTCCCATCAGAGTTGTCGCCCACCGGCCTCGCCCCAGAATCCCGGGGAACTTAGGTCACCTATGTCCTCCTGTCTTGGACTATGACATCACTCCACAAGAGGTTGATCAAGGACAATCTGCCCTTTCCACTCAGACTCACTTTACACTCTCCTCAGAATCAAAGGGAGAAAAAGTCACCCATGTCCTCTTGTTTTGGGCTAAGACACCATACACCAAGAGAATATGAAAGGTAGAATTTGTCCCTACCATCAAACTTTCCGCACCCCTTTCATAATCCTGGGGGAACTCATGTTGCCCATGTCCACCTGTTGTATTATGACACTATACCAGGAGAGGATGATAAAGGATACTGCTGATTTCTATTTCTCCCTGGCTTCTGGTTACAGGTGCAGTAAGTCTGATGAGAGGGACAAGATCTCCCTTATCATCCTCTCCTGGTATATTGTCATAAGCCAAGGCAGGTGGACATAGGTGACCAAGGTGACCTAGGACCATGACACCATGATAACAGAAAATCGGCCCCTCCAATCAGACTTACTGAACCCCTGTCCAGAAGCCAGGGGAAGAATCTGTATTATTCTATCTTGGACCATGACACCGTGATAAGCGAAAATCTGCCCCTCCCATCAAACATACTGCACCCCTTCCCAGAATCCAGAGGAATCAAGATTACTTACTTCCTCTTGTGTAGGTAGACCCTTCATATTCTTGAAGCAGAAGATGTGGGAGTTACCATGCCCTCCTCCTGTGAGCTCCAACTCCTACTCAGAATGCAGGGTCACCTTGGTTGCCTATGTTTTGTTTTTTCTTGGACACTGACCCTACTAGGAGAGAGTGATGATGGAAAATCTGCCCCCCTGACTTGCCATACCCTTTGAGGATTCAAAAAAAAAAAAAAAAAAGTCCACCTTGGTTTTTCCTTGACTTAAGACTATGACTTATTGATATGCTAGCAATTTATGCCTTAATTACCATTTCTTCAAAGAAAAGGAGGAGTTGGTAATGAATGTAGTGGCAATTTAGGAGCAATTTCTAAAGTGTTACAAGAAATGAAAAAATGGTACTTAGTGATAGGGTCAGGAAATAAAGTTTGATGTGAAGTGTCTGTCAAAAATGGGTATGTAAGACAGAAGGAGAGTCGATTGCTGTATGTATGGCCTTTCTATCCTAATGTCATTTTTTAACAGTCCGTCATAGAGCAGAATATCTGGCTGTTCTTTTAATTCTTGCCATTGTCAAAATTTCTGAAAGCGCATGGAGATGCTGTGGTAATGATACATGTTGTGTAAGCTCTGCATATTTCAATATTTTTATACATGTAGGTACTGAAATGATGCAAAACTGTAAACTCATTAAGATTTTTGGTTGATTTATGATATCAACAGTGTTTCTGATGATACGAAGCATTCTTCAAGACCAAAGAGTAGCAGATCGTTTCTGATATCCACCCTTAAAAGTTTTGTACAGTTTGGTAGGTCCATCAAAACTATTTGTCGGATTTCCGTACTTTCTGCTGGTCAGTAACAAGACAAAAGCAAAACAAAGATGCTGTTAAGTTTTTTTCTTCCTCAGAGGTTGAATATTAAACAAATGAAAAGCAAAAAATACTTTTGATCTTGGGCCACGGGCATTGGGGACGTAAAGTCACACAGGCCTGCACACGTGTAAAACCAGTGAGAATTCTGTCTACATGACAAGTGTAAAATGCACTGATGACTGTGCGGACAGGTTCTATTACTGTTACCTTGTGCTCATTTGAAATACAGTCAACTCTGCATAAGTGGAAGTTGCATAAGTCGAATAATCGCCTAAGTCGAAGGTCTGTACTGGGTCCCGTTCCTTTATTTTCTATTGTTTTTGACCCCTCTTAAGTCGAGTTTCTCTAAGTCGAAGCATTTTCTTCATTCCCAAGAAATTCGACTTAGGCAGAGTTGACTGTATTCATATTGAAATTCATCAGAAATCATGAATGAAATAGCAAATAATGATCATGCATGTATCTTTTTATGCAAAGCAGACAATGTGATAACAAGTTTAATGCCAGTTTTCTTTTTCCTGCTAAAACTGTATATGAGCTTAAATATTAATACCTAACGTATGTTCACAGACTTCCTCTTAGTTGTAACCATGTATTATAAGTACCAAGCCAAAGTCTTATATAGATAATGTATGTACATGATTTGTACAGCGAATGTTGATTTGCCAATGTTATGGAAGCATTAGCTGAGATATGTAATGAATTTTTCATGTATATAGAATTAGTCTAAAGTACAATCACTTTTGATATAATTGTTGCTAAAGCAGCATTTCTTTTTAGACAAATCATGAAACAATCTTTAGTATGTTATTTTCATTTCTTTTTAAAAAGATATTTATGATTATATTGTTGCTGTTTTAAAAACTGAGGGTTTTTCATAAGGAATGCATGTTGATGCAGTATGATGACATTCAGTTATAATCTTTAACTACCAAGATACATTTGCAATTTTTTGTGAAAATGTATATATAGTTTGAGAGAAATTATCAAAAAGTTATTCTAACAGTAAATAGAGTTGCTCGTGAAGAATATAATGTTGTTGGAGCCAGTGATATTATACAAACAAATGTACACTGTAACCATACATACACCGTATTACAAAGCACCAACACTAATTTGCACATATGGGACAATATTGCATGGTAGTATTATCAATTGTGAAATCCTTTTGTTCAATTATTTTTGGGCTGGTAAAGATTTTTCTATCAAATGCATCCTAGAGATATGATATATTTGTAATGTACATTTAGTGTAACTATGGATTTTTTTTTTCGGGTAATTGTCAAAACTTAAAGATTAATTTACTTGGTGTTCTGATCAGAGGATAACTTTTTTGCATTTGGGTAAGGCCTCACCTAGGTGTATTGTACGTACCTGGTATAAAAATTATGATCACACAATACTACAAGATGTATTTTCATGAACTGGCACTGTCTGTTGTGGGCGGAGAAGACCAGATAAAGAAATCATCAACAATTCTAGTCCAGACTTTCTGGATTTGGGCAGTTCCAGTGTTACGGACATTACATTTCGGACAATTTTTGCAACTTCAAAGGTCATGAAGATAAAACCACTTTATTATGCGGAACTGATAAGATGCAATCACGCAAAAAAAAAATCCTTCATCATTAGCAGCGAAGTTTCAGTCCATTTCAGCACATTCTGTGGTAGTTACGGCATGTTATGTTTTCGTTACGGACATTTCATTTGTTGGGCAAGAAATGTAATGTTCGTAACGAAACATAACATGCCATAACTACCACATGCTGTACTGAAATGGACTGAAACTTTCACTATGTATAATCAAGGGTGTTTTGTGCATGATTCCATCATTTGAGTTCTGAATAAAAAAGTGGTTTTATCTTAATGACCTTTTGAAGTTGCAAAAATGTAATGTCCGTAACACCTGGAACTGCTCATTTGACTTTCTCAGTTTGAAATAAGATTAGTGTCTAAACATTCTGGCAATATCATATTCAATATCAGGGGAATATTTCTACAATCTGCACATTTAGTATGAACTTGAAAAAAAAAATACATGTGAAATTTTGTACTGTAACAAGCTGATGGTCATTTTGTACTGGTTTCCTAGTTTTCAATACTATTTTCTAGAACTTGTTGAGGTGTTATCAATTTGTAATACACAATTAACTGATCAGGGTATTTATCACTCAGAAAAATCCGCTGCTGTTTTATCTGAATTTGATATTGGGAAAGGTTACTGATGGATTTTCAAACAATTTGATTTTTTTTCTTGTAGTTATAAAAAAAACAACATTTGTTGAATAACCTCTTTTGGTACTTTGATAACAGACTATCCTTTTTGCTTCACAAATTCAAAATTTCAAATTTGATATATGAGGCAGAAGGACACACACTTTTTTTAGAGGTTGATGTTGTGTCATTCTCTTTCTTAGTTTCACTTTTTAATTAGAGATTTGTAATGTCTGTGGATACTATTTCTCTCTGGAAAAAGCATGATATAGTTCCTACTCCAAACATTTCCAATTCATCAAGTCTTAGTACACATAGTAAATGAAGAAGCTTGCTGGGAGAAATTTATAATTTTTAAACAAATTTTCAACTCAGTGAGTCAGATGACTCATTCAGCTCAATGAGTCAGAAAGAAGAGGATCTTGGGTATTTGATTCCAGTTCATCGTGACTTGACCGTGAACCAGAATGGCCTGGTGACTAAGTCGCTGCTGGGCAAGCAGTAGATGACAGGTTTGAATCCGCTGGTTCCAATTTTTTCTGACTTGTGATTTTCATTACAGATCGAACATACGATCTTTAACACTGGGAGAAAGCTGAAAATTTGCTTCTTAGTACACATGTTGAATGATCAGTGTATACCTCAAAAGATCTAAAAAATGACCAAGAGGATTTTATGGAAAGAGATATCAGGTTTGGTATTAAAGAAATCACTGGATAATGTATTTTATTGAAATACTTGCAAACTATTAATGAAGTTCAGACATACACATACTTGTTAGTAGCAGATAAATCAGTGATGATGCATGAATTTTTATATCTACCACTGTTTTGATATGTGTGTGTTTTTTTTAAAAGAATAATTGATATTCTTCTCTATAATCAGAAATCAAGGTAACCACTATTTTATAATTGCAGGGGATGTATTATTATTCCCTTTGTGGTGCTATTAATTATGTAAATGATATTTGTATTTGATAGATTTTACATCACTCATATGCAATGTATGTCAATTACATGTATATATATTTTTTGTACACATGTATTATAAACTTTTCTTAATTTTTAGTGATGCCACTGGAATATACACTTGATAACTTTTAAGCACCAGTGAGATAGTATTCGATCATAGTGCATAGAAATACTGTCACTTCTTACATTTGACCTCAATGTAACCTGTATTAGATCAAGATGCCTAGAAATACATCCAGGTTTTATACATGACCTTTGAAGAACCTATTCAATAGATTGCAATACTAGGAGTTATTGCCATTTTTCACTTGACCTTGGAATGACCTCTACCCTCTGACCTCTGTTTTATAGTTACTCTACTAAGGTCTGTCACAGTGTTTCACATGATGTTTAAACATGAATGCTACATGCCAACTTTGAGGAAACAAAAACAGTCGTAAATCTGCAGATTCTACATAATTGTTGTAATAAAGACACAATTTATGTATATATTTTCTAGTATTTAATATAAGTCTGTATGCCTTTTCAATTACTCCACAACGTATAAGAAGTATTTTGTCCTTATTGTGTATTTTAAAGGTATATTCCAACTTCATATAAACAAATTAAGTATTTTAGATGCCTTTTGCTGTTTCTGGCAGTTGAGCTGATTGAGTGTGTTTATCACTAATTGTTCTTTGTTTACTTTGACATACGACATGTCATTATTATTGATGCCAGTGTAGTTCGTCTTATCATGGAGCTTATTCTTATTATGTGAACACCACCTTTTCTGTCAAAATGAGATCATGTGAAGGTACACATTTTCACCGTTTCTGCTGACTTTATCTTTACAGAAGGATCATAAACACCTAATTCATCTCTCTTTATATATCTTACATCATCAAAAACTCAGGTGTCGTGTCATGGTCTAGTGAATACGTCACCGGGCTGTAGATCGCAAGGTTGGCGATTCGAGTCCCACCATGGCACCAATGTCTTTTGGCAAGACATTAATCTACAATTGCCTCTCTCGACCCAAGTATAGTAAATGGGTACCCGGTAGGATGAATTTCCTTGAAATGCTAGAGCGCCTTAATGACGAAAGGGGAAAAGGATTTTAATTCAATAGAAAAGTTATAAACCCTTAAAATAATAATAATAATAGTGGGTTCTTGTATAGCGCTCATGTCCATCAGAATTGACGCTCCTGGCGCTCCACTGTTATTACCCCTTTCGTCGGGTAGCCAACTCATGCTGCATCGCATTTATACACTCATCATATTTTGTAGAATGCATGAAGATAATCGGAAATACATGTTCATTTTAATTCATGAACTGAAATTTATATGATTGTACAAAATCACTTTCAGCCCTAAAAAGTCTTTATCACTCAGTGACCAGGCTAGGCGCTCTGCAGGAAAGGACGTGCATAGTGAAATTTTTGGTGCAATATTTGTTAGCTCACATTTTATGGGTAGGTTTTTATCATTTTGCATACATGTATATTGGTCATTGCAATAAGTTTCGAACGAGAGTAGTTTCAAGTGATTTTTTTTTTTCATTGTTGTGAGCATTGGTTCAGTTTTGAAATATACTGGTATATGAAGTTTGCTTTGTTTTTGCTTCGTTAATACAGATATAATTTCAATTGATCTCATTTGATTTGCTTTCATTTTGATTTTCTATGTAAAACTATGCACCGATACTATTTGTATCGCGTGATTAACTCGGGTAGTTAGCTTTGTTTTATTACAATGCCTTAAACACCCTTGGAATGTAATTTTTTTTCATAGTACGATGTCCATGTACATGTACACTGTATATGTCAAATTAACCCATTCCTGACAAGAATTATTTAAAGCCTAATTTGATCAGCTTTTATTCTTCAAATTGGCAACACCAACATTTCCTTTATTGCTACATTTTTCTTATAAAACATGTATCTGAAATAAATATAAATTAACAGAATGTATGATGAGAAGTCATAGAGTTGCCAATTTGCAGGGAAAAACAGTAATTTTAACATTTCGTCTCATTGCCAAATTTAAGGATTTTAATGCTTATTTTCCTTCAAAAAAATTTCAGCATCAAACAACAAATATTGATGCAACAAAAATGGGCACAGTAAGTGTAGAATTTTTTGCTCTTTCTGCTCATGTATTTGGTATGATTTTTAGAGCTCTGCATCAAAAGTTATTAGACCAAACCACATAATGTGGACCCTCTGTCACGAATGGGTTAAAACTGAAAAGTTGGAATTATCTAATAATGCAACCGCTGTTTTCTCCTCATATTGCACACTCCTTTGAATGAAATATGTAATATCTAAAATGATATTAGCCCTTTCTTTAAAGATTAAATGCTGAAAGGTCATTATAAAATGAGATAAGTGTAGATAGTTATTTTTTTTTAATTTCCCAGATTTTATGCCAAATTTATTGAATAAATGTCATCAGTATGTGATATTAGAATACAGTCCAAATTATCACGACGCTCTTATGACGAAGTGTCGTTTGAATATTTGATAAGTAAATAAAGTGTATATAATATACCAGACTTTCATAATGTACGTTTGATTATTCATCGAGTGTATTGTTATGCTTGTGGTTGGTACTAGAAATACGACCGGATGCCGTTTTTTCTTCTCTCTCTCTCTCTCTCTGCTCATTTCTGTCCCTTATGATAAGAACGTAAAAGAAAACTTCCCAAAAATCTGTTTTCAAACTATGCAGGTATTTCTCGAAACGGGATGAAGGGGTGACATAGCCACGGGCGGCTCCAAGGTATTTCGATAAATGGAGGGCAAAATGGCAGGTGAGCGCCCAAGTTGCTAGCGCGGGAGCTAACCAAGAATGTTATAATGATGATGATGATGATGATGATGATGATGATGGTGATGGTGATGGTGATGACAACATAATTACGATTTTTCTTAACCATTCTCGGTATTAGAGATGGAAGGAGAGTGGTTAAAGACACAAGGAGATAGGACAGAGATTAAGGAGGTGAGATAGAAGGGACCATGAAGAAAGGACAGAGAGGGGACTGTTAATGAAAGAATAAAATCCATATGAATTCATCAGTTGGAGAAACCTATTAGAGAGATTGTTGTGATGCAATGGAAGAAAGTTTACATTAAAATCACCAAGAAAATGTATCTGCTTATTTTCGTCTGCTAAATTGCTAACGCATTGCTCGAAATTATCATAAAATAGATTAAAGTGAGTATCATGAGCTCTATATATTACACCTAAAATTAAGTTTTTGCTTTGAAGATTGTCAATTTCAATAAACAGAACTTCTAATTCATCAAATTTTATATCATTTCGAATTTTGAAATTTAGATGATTATAGCTACGTATAAAATGCGACGCCACCGCCTCTCTAACCTACACGATCAGCTCTGACCAAATTATAGTTTGGTAAATTAAACAGTGGTGGGGAAGATTGGTGTAACCAAGTTTCACTTATTCCAATTGCAGTGAATCTAAAATGTTTTAATGAGTTGAGAAGATTTTGAAGATCATCAAAATTCCTGTTTAAGCTTCTAGCACTGATATGCTACAATTTAACATCTTCTATATCATCCTGAAATGTATTTTGAATTCAGCAGGAGTATGATATTTGCTCTCAAAAGGATATCCATTTATAGTGTTGTCAAAAATAAAAGGATTGTTATTCATGACCCACAAAGGACGAGCTTAACTGATCGGAGCCCGACCATTATCAACTTAGAAATTAAATAAAAGGGGAATGGCTGTACATGATTCCTATACGAGATTTTAGAAGAAAAAAAAAAGACTGAAATTCATGTATGTACATAACTAGTTTATATTTAAAGATGGAATTTAATGCACGACCTTTCGAGCATATTATGAAAGGGAAAGAGAAGAGATAAAGAGATTATCAGGAAAATAGATGTCGCTCAAATTTCAATGGCTATGTTATGAACAATAATCTCACGTTTTAGTAGTTAGTGTAAAAGTTACCGTGGAGGTCGAATGGACTTTTTCCTACTGACTCGGGTACTGTCATTTGAAAAAAGAGCGAAACAAAAACAATAGGAAAACAAAAAGAAGAAAGCAAACCCCCCCCCCCCCCAAAAAAAAAAAAAAAAAAAAAAAAAAAAAAAAAACAGAAATGAATAATGGCATGTAGTCGGATATTTTCTCAAATCGATAATGAAAAATAAACAAGGTATTTACAAGGTTGAAGAATATACGAAAGCGAAATTTAGGGCTGGTCATTTACAATTTGGGAAACATAAGGAAAGAACTTCTTATCAACGCCTGTCGGTATAGAACCGAAGCAGCCATGATGACTCGCAAAACCACCGCTTCTAAGCCGAAACCGGCTTCAGCAACGTCAGCTGCTGCAGCGGCAGCGGCTGCCGCGTCTGAAACAGAGGATGGAGAATGCGAAGCCCAACCCACCCTTGGAGACCTGCAGAATAGCATTCTCGACTTCAAGAATTTCATATCCAGTAAACTTGATAACATCGCAGCTGATGTTACTGCCATCAATAAAAGGTTTGATGATCTTAAAAACAGTGTTGACTTCAACTCTACAAAAATTACAGAAATTGAAAAGCAAAAATTGCCCGAACTGGAAGTCTCTCTTCAAAAAAAGATCCAATCCTTGGAAAATAAAATCCTGGCACTTGAAATTCACGGTAGAAAATCTAACCTACTCTTCTACGGCCTACAGCAAAAGGAAGGAGAAAATGTCTACGAAGTGTTGAAGGCAGCTTTTATTTCCCTCGGGAATGAGAACGCCGCAGCATCTAGAATTGCCATCGCCAACGCCCATCGTCTCCCTCGACGGGATTGGGAGCCCATGCCGCCCAACAGCCACCCGTACCCATCATAGCACGATTTTGTTACATGCGCGACAGGAATAGCATCTTAGCGGCCTTCGAAGACCAACAGAGAAAGCGCGCCAAGAATCCGCTGATTCCAGCCACGCCCAACCGCGATTGACCGTCAGGACGGACCTACCGCCCGCCATGAAAACCCGCCGCTGGATCCTCGCGAATGAAGCGTACAAGCTACGGAAGGAGAAGGGGCTTTCGACAAGAATCTTCGTCAAGGGAACAGAGGTCCACTTGCAGTGGAAAGAAAAAGGCACAACCAAGTGGAATGATCACGATGTGTGAGATCATGAAAGCACGTAAGCTTAAATCTTGTTAAACTATTATTCATTTATGATAGCCTATGACCTAATCACTTCTTGCAAACACGACTAAAGGATCATGGAAATCTCCGAAATTATCAGCGTTGGAGTTTTCTTTCATTTTGATGTTTCGCATTTCAATTTCAATTTATTACCCCTGTTCATCTCGATTCTAGTGCCATTTTAGACGAAGAAAATTTTCGCCTAAGCTGTACTCAGAGCCCATGTTCCAGTAATTTTCATAAGTCGTTCCTTGCAAAGAGTAATAAACCAGGAATGTTTCTTACAATGCTTCTACATAATGTATTTTGACGTCTTTTGACGTATCAACCAGTTTTTATTTTTGATGTATCAACCAATCTCGATTCATCTCGATTGTGGTGCCATTTTGAAACGAGGGAAATCTTCGCTGAAGTTGTTCTCAAAGCTGACGTTCGAGCAATTTTTCCATTAAGTTGCTTTTAGCGAAAGAGGAACGATTTTTCGAAATACTTGTGTATGTTGTTGCTTTTATTCGTCATCCTTTTCAACAGTTGCTTCACTAGAGGAAAACCCATTCAAACATCAATCACTCTGTAATTCTAGCTGAAATTTTGTTGAAATAGAAATGTTATGTTGGGCAATGTGGCTGCTTTATAGGCCTATATACCCACAGAGTTTTCTCACTATGAGCCTGTGAAAGCCAATAAGAGGTCAATATTTAGGTCACTATACAACTGGTTTATCTGGCCACGTCAACCTGAAACGTTATTATGGTTATGCATAAAAATTCTGGATCTGGGTATATAGTAGCTGCCCATAAAAGCATTGACTGTTCTTTTTAACCCTGCTCTATACATTGTACATTCTACTACTATTTGCATAAAAAAGGATAATTTTCATGAATCTGTATCAGTGCTTCAAGGCATGGCTTTATACTTAATTCAAACCGTTATTCAACCTGCCTGTCTTATTATGCTTTTGGAATTTCTTACGCATGATAGAAGAAAATGTGTCAAACATACTGCTTGCATGCAACCAGTTACTTGATATAGACTTGTTATCTTCATGTCTTTGTGTTATCACTTACCTTTGAAAGTTCACATTCTTAACAAGTCATTAGCCTGTATTTGTACTCGATTTCAAAGACTGATCAGGGGAGCGGTTTCATGAGGGGTTTTGTCGGCAGTTTTCACCGACTAATTTGCTGTCAGCCAATTACATGAGAGGATTTTCAGTGGCTTGTAACATTGTCGGTGAAGGATCGCTGGCGGAGCCCTTCTTGGGACGCTCCCCTGAAGACACTTTTCAAAAAAGGATATATCGTACAGGTTTTTTTTTTTTTGTTGTTTTTTGTTTTTGTTTTGTTTTTTATTTTTGTTTAAGTATGTAAGGTTATGTGTGCACACGTATCATGCATTAGTAATAAACTGCATTTGCCTATATACCTTACATCTCATTCATAGACCGATTGAAGACACTAAAAAAAAAAAATCGTTTACGCTCCTTTAATTGCTAGGGTATGTGTGCACACATTTCATACATTATGTACTAATGAATTAACATTGGTATCAACGCTAGCCATTTTTTTAATATTTTAGTGCATGCTAGAATGAAAGTGTCTGAAACATACGGCTTGCATGCAAACTCTATTAATTTCAACCATTCACTTACTACAGACTCGCTATCTTCAATTCATTGTACTTTCGCTTGGCTTTGAAAGTTTACATCCTTAATAATGCATAATAAGCCTGTATTGGCACTCGATTTCAAAGATTGATTTGAAGACATTAAAAAAGAAGGAGAGGAAGAGAGAAAAAAAAAAGAAGATACTTCCTACAACTTTTTTTTTTTTTTTTGTAGTAAGGTTACGTGTATGTGCGCACACGTTTCTGCATTACTAATGAATGCATTAGCTATATACATTACACTCGATTTCAAAGACGATTTGAGGAAACTGTAAATATACACCCTTTTATATTAATGTCAGGTTATATGTGCGCACATTTCATTTCATTTGCATGCATAACTAATGATTTGTATTAGTAAAGGGTATTTTATTCCATATGAATCTTTAAAGATATATTACAGATGTAATTTAAAATTAAAAAAAAGATATTCATTGACGCATACATTTAAAGGTTGCATTATCCGTATTCACTTTGCTGGATCGTGTATCGCTCAGTAATGTTTACCTTTTAATTCATTACCTCTCCACGAACTAGCTCTGTATGAACATTATAACACAGTAACATGCAAGTATTCTTGCTGAAAAACTGAAATCAACAGAGTATCACATTTTAATGAATGATTTTACAATTCAACAATGCAACTCAATTTCTCTTGTCATTGAACCTGTCTTATATGAATCGCTGAATAAGTTGAATAACATCATATTGTCTGCGATCAGTGAGTCAATTATTCTCATCCTTCAAAGCTCTTTACAGAATAGCCTTACAAGGCTGTTTGTTTGCCTTTTCTTTTTTCTTTTATAACATGTTTTTCAATGTCACAAAACATAGTTTTCAATGTCACACTCTTCGAGCAATTGGCTGGGATTTGTCGGGCTGGATTGGGGTTGAGTTTGCCGACTTGGAAACTAGAGCATGAAGAATTGAGTAGAAATGTACTAAATTGTGACGGATTCGTCCTTGGCCGACTCGGCGGCTTCTTGGTTGGTTGCTCGGGGAGTGAAAAAGTAATTTGTAACATGTGAACTTTGATGCACACACCCAGATCTGTTTTTTGGTTAGTCAAAACGCTAATGTTAAGTATATAGAATGGGTGTTTCCGTATGGGACCTGAGCTTTTTTTTTTTTTTTTTTTTTTTGTTCTAGTTGCTGTCTTTGAAAAGGAGAGAGAGAGAGAGTAAGAAAAGAAAATAATTTTAGTATCATGGTGGGAATGATACCGCTAACAACACTCGTTTGAATTTCCATCAACACCGAAGATTATAGCTTTAATGCTGTATATATGTACAGATCGTATGCGTGGTTTTCTCTCTCTTTCTCTCTCTCTCTCTCTTTCAATTTACTTCTTTCTTCTTTTCCTTTCCACCATGAAAAGTATGAATTTTTTATTGGAATGCTTACCTACAATGTGCTCACTATTTTTTTCTCTCATCATGCTCACTGTGATGGTACTGTATAACATAATTGTTAAGTTCATTCAGTCAAAATTATCACAAGATTTAATTGCAAATGATATTGATCTTTGTATACATGTATAGGGCATAGGCTGAAAGCCACAGCTGATTTAGCTGCCATCTACAGAGGAAAATCTACACGTATACTTATCGTTGTAGTTATATGTGCTTCAATTTTCCGTTCAAATTCATGTTCTGTTTATTCGTTCTATGTGGCCTTCTGCAGCTGTTGCCTGAAGTTTCTTTGGTGTTCCTTATTTGTTTAACCTCAATGATTATGTAGTCTTGCTTCACCTGGAAATATTCATTTTCAGTCTTGTTTTACTTGGCATGAGTAGTTTTCCATTTAGTGATGTCAGTGACTTTGATTTGAACCTTCTTTTTCAATTACAGCATAATGCTGGCAGTTTTTTCGATTTCTGACGAACAATATGAACAAAATATTTCTGACACTATGAACAACAACGTAGAAGAATTTGAATATACTCTTGATGTCAATGACAAATCATTTGTTAAATCTCAATACTACACCCAGAACCAATTTGTCAACAATTTAAAGTCAGCTGGAAAGAATGACTTGAACCTTTTGCATCTTAACATCCGCAGTGCAAATAAATTTCGAACAACTGAGCTTATTATTAGATAATACTAAAGTAGATTCTTTTGTTATTGGCCTGACCGAAACCTGGTTTACGGATGTTCCTCACACTATACATTTCCTTGTCTCAGCATAACCTTATATTTAATAATAGAGTAAATAGGCGAGGTGGTGGAGTAGCACTGTACGTTCCAATACACCTGCATTACATTGTACTTCATGACTTAAATCTGATGAATGAAACGATGGAGACGGTTTTTATCGAAATACATTATCCAAAAGAAAAAACGTAGTTATAGGTACAGTTTATCGTCCCCTTCTTCCGATCATAATACGTTTCTAAATGAATTACAACAACTGCTTTCTAATCCTTTGCTTCGAAATAAACATTGCTTTTTGATGGGCGATTTTAATGTTGACCTCTTAAAATGCAGAGAGGATAATTTCTCTCAAGATTTTCTAAACACTTTATTATCATTTTCATTTATTCCGTTGATTACCAGACCTCGAGATTTTCTTCTCATTCAGGAACTTTAATTGACAATATTTTTCAAACGTTGAGAGAGGAATTGATTCTGGTGTCATTCTGTCTGAACATCTCTGACCATTTTCTTATTTTCGCTAGGATACTATCTTTCCTTGATAACACTCGTACTCTTCTCATGTAAAAT